>JAECUM010033538.1:0-45296 GCA_016617855.1 Megalonaias nervosa
TGCTCAATTAGGATAGAAAATATATTTATTTCCCCAAACATTATCATTAAGGTCTATGGAAAAACAATTGGTACCGTGATACCATATATGAGCATCTATATTACATAATTAGTCCCAATTTTTACATGACTGAAATGCAAGGTATAAATTACAGCAGTATAACACAGTTTATTGTGTTAAATATCAAACCACTGTTACTTGAAGGTAACTTTGATTATTTCTTAAGGTTTACACAATCTTATGTCTGATTGAAAAGATTACTTTCAAGTAATCTGACATAGATGTAGATAGACACAATGGTTTCTGTATTACAAGATACTGAGAACTACACCAGTAAACACTAGTATCGTATATATTCACTGAAAAGTCAAGATAAACTGCAAACAACATAGATCCCGATCTGCCCATGCTTAATATACTGGCAGGTCAGGGTTCATACTGTTTGTTCTACTGATTGCTCCTAACAAACTGCATAGACCCTGATCTGCTGGTGCGTTATGGGTTGTTTTCACAGATTTCATGATTGTGTATGCAAATACCCACAACACAATGTGACCGCACATTGCGCAACCATTTTGAGTCCCTAACAAACATATTTCAACATTAGTCATCACGTATATTCAAGACAATAATCTGATTTTATTGTCAATAAGGATATATTTGCTTAATTGAAATGATACATAGATTATACTTGAAATTAAGTGCCCCTATACCATGAAAATAAACATAAAGCTGGAAGTTCCCTGGCTTATGTCGAAAGACAGAATAGTGAAGTTCAACTGTAATTGTGCATATTGCTATCAAATAGAAGAGCAGTTTTTATTTTTTGCAATCAGACAATATTGGCATTTTTTAAAACATCTTGTATAATGTCCCTAAGCTTATCATCTTGAAAAAGTATTGCTGGACAATGGTCTTCGAGATAAAATATTTGTTCCGGAATTAAAATCTTGTAGCATGTGTATTATACCGGAACATTTATGTGCAAATACTTTTCGCAAAAACAAGTGCTTGTTCCAAAGACAGCTGACAAACCAATTTGAATTAGTATGGTCAAATATCATATTTGTGGTGGAGTGATGTGCCTAATGGAACATGACTTTTATGCCGAATGTCAAAACTGAGTATTCTTTAAATGCTTTTAGAAATATAGAATTATGTATTAACAATAGGCTTTTTAACTTGAATGATAACCAAATGATTGATTTTCAGCCCATGAAAATTGAAAATCATTGCATGTTTCTACCTGTTTGTGTATACATTTGTTTATGCGTCTGTTTATTGATGGATCTATTTGTTTTTGAAAGAATAACAAAGATGGTTGAAATTTCAATGTTTTACTTGAAGAAAAAAGGGGTAAAGTCACGCATTTGGTGTCGGTGGTTGACATGTACAGCAGAATGTGATGTATTATTATATCCTTATGCACAAAATGAGATGTGCATTCATAATTATGTGGGAAGAACAATGTTGTTAGGTGCCGGTTTGCATGGCTAGGGAATCAAAATAGCAGATATGGAAGTACGCACATTTTGTGACATCACGTGAAAACAACGAATATGATAGCAGATCTAGACCTGTGCAGTTAGCAGTTGGACTGGACTTATATTCAAGTCTATACAGTAATCATATTAGCATCAGCTCATGAATTAGTTCAGAACTGGTCTGTTTTATAAAGAGGAGTGTGTGTCTGATTTGGAATTTTTACGTAGCTTTAACAATTTTCCAGTCATATCACTATAATGTCTACAGTGTTGCAGTTTATAGTGATGTCAAACATTGGGGCATCATGCCGCAGACATGTAGCATCATGTCCCACCCAGTCACGTTATCCTGACACCAGGCTGACCAGTCCTAATACTAACCTCATAATGCTGAACACCAAGTGAGGCATCTGCAAGTACCATTTTTAAAAGTCTTTAGTATGACTCAGCCAGGGATTCGAACTGCAACCTTCCACAACTGAGGCAGAAGCTCTAACCACTTAGGCCACCGGCTTGGTCACTTATGAAAAGAAAATATCTTATTTTGGGGATAACAGATTTGAAAATCTGGCAACACTAAAATACTGGTATTCATAATTCATTTAAGTTAGAAACTTATAAAGAGCTCTAAGTTGAAAAACAAAACTGTCTCTGATAAAAACATATTTGGGACAGCATTAAAATGGAAATGTGTCTAGCAACCCAAACTGTGTTTCTAAAAGATGTGTTCTGATAATAAAAAAAATCTTTAAACACAGTATTGGAATCTGACACCTGTGCCAATTTTCTTCTAATCTGTGCACCTGATTGTCTCTTATTTTGGTCTACTGTACAGCAGATTTGAATTGTTTTCCTTGATTTTTTGCAACTTTTATCATTTTTTTCCATGCTGATTATTATAAACAATGAAAAAAATGTAGTTGTACAGATTTACCAAATAAAAGGCTAGCCAGAAGCATGAGCTCCAATATATTGTGAAAGATAGGGTTGAAACTGACCAGTGTTCTTTTTTCCAGAGTGAGGTAGTAAATAGACTTCACTATTGGACTAATTGCTAGATTGTGTAAATAACCAAACCTTGTCTCACACCTGTACAGGTGTAATAGGCAGATTTGAAAACCATGTATATAACCCCTTTATCACTATATCTCATGGATATATATATATATATTGCTACGTATTGGTTCATTCAAAAGTAACAAAAAAAGAGTGAAGACAACAAGCTTTGTAAGTTTTAACAAAAATAATTTATTTCCCAAGAAAACAAGGTGAAAATATTAAATAGGACTTACGGTTTGTGAAGAAAATCCAAACATTTATCCTAGTACTGAAAAAATACAAATCCTATCACTAAATAATTTTAACTGAATCCAGGTTCGAATCCTGATGATGTTCCAAGATGGAGGACGATGATGTCAGATGAAGTCTTTACACAAATGTCCAGAATTTCATGTTGAACCACAATTTGTACTGTACTATTCCAGTTTAGAATGAATTTCACTGAATGTCTTTCTCTTAAACCACTTGTGTAGTTCTCTAGGGAAAATTAAATTATTATTTAAAAAGTAGATGAACTCCTATAGCTGTCATCTATAACAAGACACATCTCGAGCTCTACAGATGTAAAGAAAAATAAACTCTTTCCAGCACAAGAAAAATAATACCTTCTTCTCAAGCTATAAGAATGACTCTGACTATTTCACAGGGACCTAAGTGTTTAAAAACTGAACTAATACATCATTTCATGCACACGCATGAAGAACATGTGGTTATTTCATCATCTAACAATCGCAGTACACGACGTAATCACATATGCTTAGAAATGACCTTGGCCAAAACCAATCGTTTACGTCGGTTGTTTATCCAGTCGGCAATCTAAAATAATGCTTACGCAAGCCGAGAGTCATATTTACGTTCTAAATAAACACGATGTTTCTTTCAAAAATATCAGATCCCGTGAACATAATCATCATCATAATAAAATATAATGATACAAAAATGAAATAAAAAGAATTCAAATTTTAACACACAAGTAATTAAACTACATGGTCGTAACACTCGTATATATATATATATACACACACACACACACACACACACACAGATACAAGCTAATATAGGTGACAAAGTTAATAGATGCTTACCTTATCTGTACAAGAGATTTACTTTTCCTTTTTCTCAATGTGCAGTATAAAGAGCCCAATTGACCATGATGGAAAGAAGTTGATATTATTGCTATTATCAGAGAGGAAATAGCTGCACATTAGATAGTAAACAACAGACCATTATAAAGCAATATTTGATTATCTGACAAGATAGACTTGTTTCACTAAGGTGATAGTTCTGTCAGATAGCATTCAAATTCTACTTTTATTACCTGGGACCCTATTAGCCCTTTATTTGCCTAGGTGATAACTGTAAAGGATCCAATTTGTTAGACTTGCCAAGTCCATTGTCTTTTCAAGGTGAATAATCACACAGATAACTTTATGGCAGCTATTTGGGAGGTGGCAGGATCACTTGCAGAATTAAACTTGAGCTCAAAGCTGTCTGGTTTGTAACTTAGCAAGCCCCAAGAGTTCTCCTGACACTTTTTAGACTTTGGAGATCAATTATATATTGAATGAACATCATCTCATGATTGGGTAATTAGAGAACTATGTATGTGTTAGGAAGAGAAGATGTTAATCCCTGGAGTGTCAATCAGTTTTTGTTGTAATAAGGTTGTACAATATTACTAAGAAGTGAGCAGAATACAAGTTTGCCTTAATTGTATGGAGAGGAGAAGGGGCCTTTATAAGGGAACACTCTCCATTTTCAGCTTCTTTATATTATCCATGCAGACTTGTGATGAACAGATATGTTCCATTGATTAGGGGTGGCATGAAGGGGGTTGTGCCCCATCATGATAAATCTGCCAGACAGTGTGTTGGTGTATATTAGAGAGCTCATTCATAATCACAAAACAATGGACCACTTTCAGAGTCTTATCAGAGAATGAATTACAACCCTGTTCTCAAGTCAGTCTCATGTTCATGGCACTATGATCTCACTGCATTGATTGAGTCCTCTGGCTTTAACACTGTATTGCCACTTTTTATGAATGCAGGTAAGCAAAATTTATTCTTTTCAAGAAATGAATATTATAAAATTTTAAAATGTTGACATGCTATCTGAGAGCAGCAACTTTAATTCAGAGTTTTCTGTGGTTTTAAGTGGGCGTTATGATCATACACACAAAATTCATTTAGGGAGTAGGGTGGGAAACAGGCCATTTTGCAGAATATAAGAGGAACTGATGTTGAGTTATCAAAGATGTAGTATACTTTGGTTCAACGTTAGAGATATTGGCTGTTATTTTAAGTCACTTACTTTCAAAGTAAAATATTGCAATATTTGTAAAAACATATTCTTAGTTTTCACTATTTATAAAAAAATGCAGATAGTCAAAATAAGTTGGTTTAATTTTATTTAACAATGACTGCAGCATCTCTTCCCTTGAGAATTTTATAAGTTTTTGCAGATGTCAAAATATTCTATTTTTAGATGACCATACTGTGCTGTAGGAATATGAAATGGTGCTATTTCTAAAAGAAAAATGCCATTAGTTCTTTTTTGACTCAAAAAAAATAATCACAAGTACTTGGAGTTTTGCATAATTTTAAAATAATTTGTACCTATAATCAAATCAATTGTTTTAGTTTGTTGGGATAAATGTGTAAAGGGCATTGAACATATTTTAACAATTAAAAAGAAAATTCATTGAAGTGATAGTCACCAGTTTAACAAAAAATATGATAGATATTTTAGCTTCATTTTTGTAGACACTTTTTTGTGCAATTCCAATTTACCATATTCATCTGATGATAGGCTCATGCTTTATGATAGGCCAGTGCAGTAGTTCATGATAGGCTCATGCCTTGCATGATGATAGGTCCATGCTTAATGACAGGTCCATGTTTAATGATAGGTCCATGTTTCATGATAGGTCCATGTTTCATGATAAGCACAAGCTTCATGATAAACACATGCTTGATGATAGGTCTACTCTTGATGATAGGCCCATGCTTGATGATGAACCCATGCTTGATGATGGACCCATGCTTGATGATAGGCCCATGCTGGATGATAGGCCCATGCTTGATAATGAGCCATTGCTTGATGATAGACCCATGTTTGATGATAGGCCACAGCTTGATGATAGATCCATGTTTAATGATAAGCCCATGCTTGATAATAGACCCATGTTTGATGATAACCCCATGTTTGATGACAGCCCATTCTTGATAATGAGCCCTTGCTTGATGATAGACCCATGTTTGATGATAAGCCTATGCTTGATGATAGACCCATTTTTGATGATAGGCCCATGCTTGATGATAGACCCATGTTTAACAATGAGCCCATGCTTGTTGATAGTCCCATGTTTGATGATAGGCCAATGCTTGATGATAGGCCCATTCTTCATAATAGACCCATGCTTAAAACAATAGCCCAATGCTTGATGATAAGCCTATGTTTGATGATAGGCCCATGCTTGATGATGGACCCATACTTAATGATAGGCCCATGCATAATGATTGGTTCATTCTTGATGATAGGCCCATGTTTGATGATGGGCCATTGCTTGATGATAGGCCCATGCTTGATGATAAGCTTGTGTTTGATGATAGGCCTATGCTTGAAGATGGACCCATACTTAATGATAGGCCCATGCATATGATTGGCCCATTCTTGATGATAAGTCCATGTTTGATGATAGGCCCATGCCTGATGATAGGCCCATGCTTGATAATGGGCCCATGTTTGATGATAGACCCATGTTTGATGATAAACCCATGTTTGATGATAAGCCCATGCTTGGTGACAGACCCATGTTTGATGATAGGCCCATGTTTGATGATAGGCCCATGTTTGATGATAAACCCATGTTTGATGATAGGCCCATGCTTGATGAAAAGCCCTAGGCCAATAAATCAGCCCCTCACCTGTGATGATATTGATTTTCGGTTTAGGGGCTGATGTCACCTATTCATAAAAAGCTGCAAGAATCGGCAGCCAATTATGGCTGCACATATCAGAGTATACACTTACCTATATTTCTCATGGCTGTGGAGCTACTGTCAGCTGAAGGGTTCTTTTGGTGACATGTACATTATATTTCTGGGGCAAATCCATTGTTTGTTGACTTGTAAATCCATGTGGAATAGCACAACCATTTGTCCTGTGGCCATTTTGAATTTCACGCTAGATGTGGCTGTTACCAAATATCAGTATGTGTCTCAAGTGTATGCAGGTTTATTCCAAAAAGATCTGCATGCAGCAAAAGTTTATATTTTAATGAACAGGTGAGATCATACCCACATATCAAGCATCAGTTACTCAATATAGATTTGGGGGATTTATTTATCAGACTAGATAAGCCCATGTTTGATGATAGGCCCCTGTTTGATGATACAACCATCCCAACATTTTTGTAAAATTTTGACAAATATTGAATAAGGATATCTTGGTTTGATTACTATAAACCCACCCTGTGTTTTGCGACAAATTTATCAGTCTGGTCCTCCTCGTCTTTCGTGTGAATTTGTAGGCTTGGAAATATTACTCTAAATGTATAAAGCGGTCCAAACTTGGAAATCTTAATTTAAATGGACAAAAATCAGTCTAGACTTACAAATCTTATACTAAATTTATATAAAGCATTCTGGACTTACAAATCTTATACTAAATTTTTATAAAGCATTCTGGACTTACAAATCTTATACTAAATTTATATAAAGCATTCTGGACTTGGAAATCTTAATCAAAATGTATCAAGTGCAGCCCAGATTAGGAAATCCTTCTCCAAATGTATAGAAGAAGTACAGATTTGGATATCTTACTCTAAACATACAAAGAGCACTCCAGACTTGGAAATCTTATTATTAATGTGTAAAAACACTTTAGGCTGGAAATCTAATTCAGAATGTACAAAAAGCACTCTAGGCTGGAAATCTAATTCAGAATGTACAAAAAGCTCTCAAAAACTGGGAATCTTACTCAAAATGTACAAAAGTGTCCAGACTTGGAAATCTTACTCCCAATGTACAAAAAGCAGTCTGGACTTGGAAACTTACTCAAAATATACAAAAACAATCCAGACTTGAAATCTTACTCAAAATGTATCAAAGCACTCCAGAGTTGGATATCTTACTCAAAATGTACAAAAAGCAGTCCAGACTTGGTAATCTTTCTTTAAAATGTACAAAAAGCACTCCAGACATGTAAATTTTACTCCAAATGTACAGAAACAGTTCAGACTTGGAAATCTTTCTCTTAATGTACAGAAGTAGTCAAGACTTGGAAATCTTAATGAAAATGTACAAAAGCACTCCAGATGTGAAAATCTTACTCTAAACATATGAAAGCTTGGAAACTTTATAGTAAATGTACACATGCAGTCCAGACTAGGAAATCTTTCTCAAAATGTACAAAGAGTAGTCCGGATTTGAAAATTGTTCTATAAATGTACAAAAGAACTCATACTTGGAAATCTTAGTCTAAATGTACACATGCAGTCCAGACCTGAAATCTTACTCAAAATGTACAAAAGCAATCCAGATTTGAAAAGGTCTTACACTAAATGTACAAAAAGTACACTAGACTTGGAAATCTTACTCCAAATGTATTAAAGCAATCCAGACTTGGATATCTTACTCTAAATGTATTAAAGCAATCCAGACTTGGATATCTTACTCTGAATGTATTAAAGCAATCCAGACTTGGATATCTTACTCTGAATGTATTAAAGCAATCCAGACTTGGATATCTTACTCTGAATGTATTAAAGCAATCCAGACTTGGATATCTTACTCTGAATGTATTAAAGCAATCCAGACTTGGATATCTTACTCTGAATGTATTAAAGCAATCCAGACTTGGATATCTTACTCTGAATGTATTAAAGCAATCCAGACTTGGATATCTTACTCTGAATGTATTAAAGCAATCCAGACTTGGATATCTTACTCTGAATGTATTAAAGCAATCCAGACTTGGATATCTTACTCTGAATGTATTAAAGCAATCCAGACTTGGATATCTTACTCTGAATGTATTAAAGCAATCCAGACTTGGATATCTTACTCTGAATGTATTAAAGCAATCCAGACTTGGATATCTTACTCTGAATGTATTAAGGCAATCCAGATTTGGATATCTTACTCTGAATGTACAATTCAAGCAGCATGTTGATTGGTCAGAATATTTTGAGTAGATGTGGAGTCAGGTAAAGTGATCTGAATATTTTGAGTATATATGGAGTCAAGTAAAATGGTCTGAATATTTTGAGTAGATGTGGAGTCAAGTAAAGTAGTCAGAATATTTTGAGCAGATGTGGAGTCAAGTGGTCAGAATATTCTGAGTAGATGTGGAGTCAAGTAAGGTGGACAAAATAATTTGAGTAGATGTCGAGTCAAGTAACATTTTATGTCAGTTGGTCCAGGTGTTTAACAGTAACAGGCACAGATTCAGATAACATACATAAACCCCTTCACTCATGAAAAAGCTTTCTACATCCTCTATGCCATTGAAAAAGCATACTTTTTAACATATTTTCAAGAGCAATTCCTGAAATGTTTTCAAGATTTGAGAAAAGACTGGTTATTTAATCAACATCTGGCAATGACATTCACATTTTCTCCCAGATTTATGTATTGAAGTTTGACTTTAAAATCCCTTTTTAACCCAACAAACTTAAGTTCAGGTAAATTCCTGCATGATTCCAAACACTATATAGCTCTACCCTTACTGCAGAAAGATGTATACAGAGATTCGAAAAACAAATAACCAACTTGACATTTTGCTGTCACCTGAATTTACCAGTAAACAATTCTTTCAATTCACCAGACTTTACCTGTGTTGTTACCCGTGTTTAACGGCTTTATCATTATCAATAATATCACCTCCACTTAAGACAAATATTAGCCAAGTTCCACAGTCTGAGAATTTGAAATCTGTTCACCTTCAAAGACAAAGCATCACCCATATTTTTTTAAAATAATAGTTAAATGGAGATAATCAGAATGATATAATGATTGCTCTGGAATAAAAAATTTCTTAATGGTAATGTTACAACTCTATGGTCATAAGCTAAGTAACTGAGAAAAAAAGCCCTACAAGTTTATCAAATCAGCAAATACATTTATTTTTCTAAGTTACAAAGTGAAAATTTTAAGAGGAACTTATGATATTGTGAATTAAATCCCAAATAATCCTAAACATTCTATCATAAGTCCAAAAGTATAGAGTGTTTTGAATGAATTCCAATATTGAATGTGCTGATGTACCACTAGTCTGGAATAGGTTTATGTACCAACTGTCTTGAAGTATCATAATGATATTTTTCTGACTGTTCTTGAATGAATTTACAATATTCCCAAAATAGTGTTGTAATCCAAAAACTCAATTAGCACTTTGTAATCCCAATGAATAATTTTATAGAATGATTTCTCTCATACTAAAACATAACATTCAACAGCATTGGAAGTAATTTCTAAAGAAGCTTCCAATTGACCCAGATTTTTTGGGATAACTGCTCCTGCTCAAGCAGATGTCAACCAGATGAGCTATCCTAGACCCACTTGGGTCTTTTGTTTGGTATTATCTTTACTGTCAGATGATTTGAACACTTAGTCTGTTTGATTAACAGTTATCTTTACCTGTTTCCATACATTATCAAGGTGTATTAATTGAGAACTTTGTTGCTGGGATGCTGCTTCTAAATAAAGAGGAAACAATTTAAATAATGAAACTCTCACCTGGATATCTTGTCCTTCCATTAATCACAGCAGGAGATTCCTTGGTAAGTTCCAACAGCTGTTATTAATGCAAGTCCAGTCAACGGCTGACAAGAAGATGTGCAAGTTAAAACCACCAAACTTAATTTTTTTTAAATTTTGGAGTCAGCTGGCAATCACAAACTGGTTGTGGTTGGTCAGGTAATTACCAAGCAGATGTGCAGTTCTGTTACATACACCTGATCTCATTTGTTACCTGGACACAGGTAGAAGTAACTGTAATTGCTTGCTTTCTTGCTTGTCATTATTTGTGAACAATAGCTGAGAATTAGTGAGTGTTACAGGATAATACAGCATTACTCTGTTCTGGGGGGTTCCAAGGGTTGTTATCACCGGTGGCGGATGTGGGAGACAAGCACCCACTTCCCTTGGAAATCCCCCAATGGCTTGCATCTGAGAGAGCCTCTGACAACCAAATCCAGCTCCAGGCCTTCACGAGTGGCTTAACTACCAAGCCTGGCGGAACCTGTTTAAACTGACTGGAGAAGGGATGACAGGAGAGTTTCTGGCGCCTCAAAACCAGATGCTTCGGGCAGATGGGGCCCTTTAACCTTGGGTGGTCGCCCGTCTAGGAGAAGGTAAACTCCGACTTCAAACCTTCGCTGCCTTGCAACTATACCCATTCATGGGAAAGGCTAAGGGAGTAAACCCCAATAGAAAATCTGGAGACGGAGTCCTTAAGGTGACTTGGCATTGCTTTCAGAGTCATCTCGGCAACTCCTGCGACGTCGCTGGTGCCATGACGTATTGGCTTGTCCTTTCCCTTGGATCCATCAGCTGCATGGAGAGGGGGAGTCAGTTGCATGGGCAACAGCTGATTCTCCATATCAACCTGCCCAGGCTTGTGCCCTGGAGAGGACACTCCAGCTTCGCCTCACAGCGTCGACACAACACGGGAAGTAACAGTTACTGGTTATAAGTCACCACTCGATTGGCGTAGAGTCAGACGCCAAGGGTTGCTTCCGACGGTGGGAGAGATCAACAAGTCTCATTGGACAGCTATCGCCTGCCTCAAGCTGGGCAGCCCCCAGCCAATAATGTGCTCTCCCGCCACAGTTCACCTGCCTTGTTGGGTGCGTAGGGCTTAAGGTACGCGAGTACCTGACAAGCGGACTGCAACTACTGCACCAAGAAACAACAAAAGAAAAGCAACAAGGAAATCAACAATCCTCAAGCTAGGTACCTGGAATGTTCGGACCATGCTGACTGGGTTCTCAAATGATCTCCAGGCAATCAGTGATGTTCGAAAGACTTCAGTCATCAACGACAAACTTGCAAGACTCCATGTCGACATCGCCTCACTAAAGGAGACACGGCTACCAGATTCCGGGTCCCTCAGAGAAAAGAACTACACGTTCTTCTGGCAAGGAAAGAGCACCAACGAAGCCAGTGAGTATGGTGTTGGATTTGCCATCAGGAACTCTCTGCTGGGGATGATAGAACCCTGTCAACAAGGAAATGAAAGACTACTATCTCTCTGCCTCCACACCACAATCGGGCCAGTCAATCTGATCAGTGTTTACACTCCCACATTCAGCGCCACCACAGATATCAAGGATGCGTTTTACAATGAGATTGACTTGCTCATCGACAAAATTCCCAAGGAAGAGAACTTGATATTACTGGGTGACTTCAACGCTAGGGTGGGTACCAATCATGACTCCTGTCCTTTGTGTCTTGTCAAGTTTGGCATTGGGAAGATGAATGAAAACGGGCAGCGACTACTAGAGATGTGCTCATACCATGACCTCAGCATCACCAATTCACAGCACAAAGTGTCTTGGAGGCATCCCCGGTCCAAACACTGGCACCAGCTGGACCTGATCATCATGAGATGGTCTGCCATGAAGGGTGTGCTTCTTACTTGTACATTCCACAGCGCTGACTGCGACACCGATCACTTGCTATTTGCTGTAAAATGAAGCTTCAGCCAAAGAAGATCCACCACTTTAGGCAAGCGGGTATACCACGCATTGATGTGGGCAAGACGTCATATCCAGACAAGGCTTTGGAATTCACTTATGCCCTCTCCAAGGCGTTCAGTTCAGAACCTCCCTACGGAAGTGCCAAAGAGAGATGGGACCACATCAGAGATACTGTGTACAGCACAGCCACAAGGATCTTTGGTAAGAAGCAGACAAAGAACAACGACTGGTTTGAGGCCAACTCCGCCACACTCATGCCAGCCATTGAAGAGCGTCACAGTGCCCACCTGGAATACAAGCGTTCCCCCTGCCAGAGGACACTACAGGCATACAGGTCTACCAGAAGCAAAGTGCAGAGGTTAGCACGGCAGTGCGCCAATGAATACTGGCTTCAGCTCTGTCAGAGCATCCAGTCAGCAGTAGATATCGGAAACATCAGAGGCATGTATGATGGCATAAAGAAAGCAATGGGTCCCACGAAGAAAGTGACAGCACCACTGAAGTCTTCCACAGGCGATACCATCCATGACAAGGGCAAGCAGATGGAGCGCTGGGTGGAGCACTACTCTGAACTGTACTCCAGAGAGAACCACGTGACCAACGATGCCCTCAACACCATTGAAAACCTCCCTTTTATGACCGAACTGGATGAGAAACCTACTGCGGAAGAACTAAAGAAGGCCTTAGAGAAACTGATCTCAGGTAAAGCCCCAGGGAAGGATGGCATCCCAGCAGAAGTCATCAAGTGCGGCGGCAGTGTGCTGTTCACACATCTGTACGACCCCCTCTGCCAGTGCTGGGATGAAGGTGCAGTGCCTCAGGACATGAGAGACGCCAACATCATAACCCTGTACAAGAACAAGGGTGACAGAAGCGACTGCAACAACTACAGGGGCATATCCCTTCTCAGCATCATGGGTAAAGTCTTCGCACGAGTCATCCTGAACAGGCTGCATACGCTTGCTGACAGAGTGTATCCAGAGTCTCAGTGCGGGTTCCGTGCAGAGAGGTCCACAATCGACATGATCTTCTCCATCAGGCAACTGCAGGAGAAGTGCAGAGAACAACACAGACCCCTCTTCCTTGCCTTTATAGACCTCACCAAGGCATTCGATCTGGTCAGCAGAGACGGACTCTTCAAAATCCTGACGAAGATTGGATGCCCTCCAAAGCTGCTAAGCATGGTCCAGTCCTTCCATGACAACATGAAAGGCACAGTGCAGTATGATGGCTCATCGTCTGACCTCTTCAATGTCCACAGCTGAGTGAAACAAGGCTGTGTCCTTGCCCCCACGCTCTTCGGCATCTTCTTCACTGTCCTGCTTAAGTACGCTTTCGGGACATCCACAGAAGGGATCTACCTGCACACACGATCAGACGGCAGACTGTTCAACCTGGCACGACTGAAGGCAAAGAGCAAAGTAAGAGAAGCAACCATTAGGGACATGCTCTTTGCAGATGATGCTGCTCTAGCCACTCACACAGAAGCTGAACTACAATGCCTGATGGACCACTTTGCTAATGCATGTGATGAGTTCGGGTTGACCATCAGCCTAAAGAAAACCGACGTGATGGCTCAGGATGCGGATCCTCCCAGCATCATCATCAACAACTACAAACTAGAAGTAATCAGTCAGTTCATGTACCTCGGCTGTACCATCACCAACAACCTCTCACTTGATGCCGAGCTCAACAAGCGGATTGGAAAGGCGTCAACAACTCTCTTTAGGTTGTCGCAGAGAGTGTGGAACAACAGCATGCTGACCCTGAACACTAAGATCTCCGTGTACCGTGCCTGTGTGTTAAGCACCCTCCTGTACGCCAGCAAAACCTGGACCCTGTATGCCTCACAGGAGAAAAGACTGAGCACCTTTCACATGTGATGCCTCCAACACATACTCGGGATCACCTGGAGCAATCGAGTGACAAACAACGAGGTGCTTGAACTGCCAAGATTCCCAGCATGGTCACACTCCTTTGCCAAATGTCGCATCAGATGGCTGGGCCATGTACGTTGGATGGATGATGGACGGATCCCCAAAGACCTCCTTTATTCGAAGCTTGCCTCTGGCAGAAGATCGATCGGACGGCCACATCTCCGCTTCAGGGATGTCTGTAAGCACGACATGAAAGCCCTTGAGATCGATGTCAACACCTGGGAAGAGCTTGATCTAGACAAGTCCAGCTGGCGATGTGCTCTGATCACTGGTCTGAAAGCCGGCGAGGACAAGCTACGACTGCTCGCTGATGAAAAACAATCTCAGAGGAAGAGGAAGCAGCTGCAACCCACACCAAACTTAACCTTCAAGTGCAGCAACTGCAGCAAGGATTGCCACTCCCGTGTGGGGCTCTATAGCCACAGAAGACACTGCACAACTACCAACCGGGACACCTCTCATGGGCGCATTTCCATCATCTCTCGAGACTAATGGATGCCAACAACAACAACTCTGTTCTGGGACTTGACTTGTAGTTGAGTGAATGATTCTTAACACTAAAATTTTGCAGATCATAGCTTCATAAATTTTGTGTCAAAAGGAAAGCATGGTCAAAGACTAAGGAAGCTTCAGGGTATCAACAAAAGTACATGGACTGTAAATGCTTAATTTAAACTCTGTTTTTAGTTTTAAAATGTTCCATTTTGATTTGAACATCGAAACATGAATTTTATGTATTTGCCTAGCTGTGCTAGTTATCTAAACTTAAGATTTGAACTCTTTATAAGTTTTTTGACATGAAAAATTGCCAATAAAAATGTCAAATTTCTGTAAAACCACAAAAATATATAGCCATGAAAATGAACAGAATTCACAGTAGTTTCAAATCTTGTGATACCAGATCATCATAGGAAGGAAAAGATGTTTGCAACATTTGCCACCAGTATGAATTGTAACAGTGTTCAGAAATGTGAAATTTGCACACTCAGCTTCTTTTGGTTATAAGTTATAAGTGGGTCATTGTTTTCCTGGTTATTGTCCGTGATCACATTTGACTAAGAAAGACATGACTTTTTTCTTTATACTCTTGTTTTAAAACAAGGAACTCTTTTTAAAAAGGGCTAGGATAAGAATTTCATCACAGTGTGGATCAAACCTACAAATGCTATCTTGAGAGCTACCAGCTGTGTTCTTTTCTGATGATTTATACCACTAGACCATGCATGTTTACATTACTGCCATGTTCTTTTTAATGATGTAAACCACTATACCATTCATGTTTACATTACATCCATGTTCTTTTAAAATGATGTAAACTATTAGACCATGCATTTTTACATTAGATCCATGTTCTTTTAAAATGATGTAAACCACTAGACCATGCATGTTTACACTGCAGTCATGTTCTTTCCAAATGATTTATACCACTAGACCATGCATGTGTACATTACAGCCATGTTCTTTTCTAATGATATTGACCACTAGACCATGCATGTGTACATTACAGCCATGTTCTTTTCTAATGATTTAAACCACTAGACCATGCATGTTTGCATTACATCCATGTTCTTTTCTAATTATTTAAGCCACTAGACCATGCATGTTTATACTATTTAAAGAAAACATTTTGTACCATAAAATTGGAGCAACATGTGCTGTACAATGTTTACATTTTATACTTGTTCAGTGACTGAAGAAATATAAATGAATTTTATATCTAATGTTTTAAAACTTGTTTTCACCAATAATTAGGGCATTTCGTCATACTTGTGTAGACCCTCTTTTTAAGGGATAAATTTAAGGTTCATGGAAAAAATTCAGAAGAAAAACAAATGATCGGAAATATATTAATAAAATAATCGTATTGATAAATTCTCATGGTGAATTGATGGGGTGGGTCATTTATTTTGTTTAAACTTGCTATTTCAACATTTAACAGCAGGTCATAATAAGAGTGGAAGAAAAAGTCCTACAGGCAGTCATGAATGGTCAGTTTAGCCATATCAAGGAAGTCACATGACATTCAGTACCATCAATGACCATTAAAGAATAATTTGAATTGTGGCCTTTTGGTTAGATTTATTTGATAAGATTAATCCTTTTTAGCAATTTTTCATGTCACAAAAACATAAAAATGTACAATTTCACTGCTATTAAACATTCCCGATTGTCTTTCCACATGCACTGACAGTGATACTTTTGTCTCAGATTTAGTCACAAAAATGTCAGGTGGCTTAGTAGTCCATAAATGTTGTAAGCATTAAATATGGTTTAGGAGATCAGTCTGATGATGTCACATGAAGTTTATCCAGGAAAAATCTCATATTTTACATTTTTAAGCCCTATTGTTACAATTTTATTGGGTCATGACTTTATTTTAAGTGTGGCAGCTGTCTGTTAGCTATAGCATTAAAAACATTCCAATGTGTTGTCAAATAAAAGTTTATATCCATCAGAATTGAAAATTTAAACTCATTTGAAGAATCCTTTTTCTTTCGACATTGGTGAAGGCTAGGTGTAAATGCAAAGTTTAATTATTGAAATAAAAACTCCAACATCAAAAGGTCACTTCTTGTTGCCAAATAATGAATCTCAGTATTTTAGTCAAAGTTTCAATCCCAATCTCCAGGTAAAGAAACATGATATAAAACTTACTTGTATACATCCAAACTCATTAATAAACAGTAACTGTACACATCCAAACTCATTAATAAACAGTAACTGTACACATCCAAACTCATTAATAAACAGTAACTATGCACATCCAAACTCGTTAATAAACAATAACTGTACACATCCAAACTCATTAATAAACAGTAACTGTACACATCCAAACTCATTAATAAACAGTAACTGTACACATCCAAACTCATGAATAAACAATAACTGTACACATCCAAACTCATTAATAAACAGTAACTGTACACATCCAAACTCATGAATAAACAATAACTGCATACATCCAAACTCATTAATAAACAGTAACTATACACATCCAAACTCATTAATAAACAGTAACTGTACACATCCAAACTCATTAATAAACAGTAACTGTACACATCCAAACTCATTAATAAACAGTAACTGTACACATCCAAACTCATTAACAAACAGTAACTGTACACATCCAAACTCATTAATAAATAGTAACTGTACACATCCAAACTCATGAATAAACAATAACTGTACACATCCAAACTCATTAATAAACAGGAACTGTTGATATGGCTTTAAAGTTTTCTAGGATATTAAACTTAGTATTGGATTTGAACATTTTGAAGTTAGGCCGTGTTTATTAGTATGTAGGCCATGTTTATCAGTATGCTAGTATATTTCTTGTATCCAGCAATAACTAGGGTTATATTTCTTTTGCATATGATAATGCAATATGCAAAATTAATGATAATTACTTCATCATATCCATGGTTCATCTCTCTCTCTCTCTCTCTCTTTCGACCGCTCCAATGGCCTAGTGGTTAGAGCGTCCACCTTGGATGTGGGAGGTCGCAGGTTCGAACCCCGACCGAGTCATACCAAAGACTTTAAAAAATGGTACTAACGGCTGCCTCACTAGGCACTCAGCATTAAGAGGTTAGTGTTAGGACTGGTCAGCCTGGTGTCAGGATAATGTGACTGGGTGGGACATCATGCCACATGTCTGCGGCATGATGCCCCAGTACTAGACATCACTATAAACTGTCACACTGCAAACATCATAGTGACATGACTAAAAAATTGTTAAAGCTATGTTAAAAATCTAAATCACACTCTCTCTCTCTCTCATAGTCCCATTGTGTCCAAAGAGAAAAAAATGTATTTACACATGTATTTTATGTTTATTCATGTTATATATTTTTCTATCATATCAGATATGTTTCTTTTCTTTGGCTGGCTTGGGGTAGTTTTCAATCAATGATCAGCCAATGATGGGCATTATGCAAAGTTTTAAAATTTTGGGATCTCTGATCTGTTGTTGTTGTCTTTCTTCTTCTTCTTCTTCTTCTTCTTCTTCTTCTTCTGCTTCTAATAAAATTAGATAATTTTCCAACACCAAAGGTAATACATGTACATGGTGTTACAGATTTGGTGGGTTTTTTTATTGTAATTTGCCTGTTAAAATGGTTCTTAGGAAATATCCTGTATCTGGTTTGCAAGCCTGAATGTATGGCCACAGTATATATTCACTTGCAAGTCCAGCCTTCCAATGTGAATCCTTTTCCCAGTTTCTATAGAGTAACCTGTTGATGTCTATTTCTGCATGGTAATCAAGGATTGCCCCAACTTCACCTACCATATATACTCACTGGTAAGTCTGGACCAATTGTAAACAACATAGACCTTGGTTTGCAATTGCATAATGCACTGGCAGGTCAGGGTCTGTATTGTTTGTTCTACTGAATGGTCTCAACAAACTGCATAGACTCATATCTTCTGGCATGTTATATGTGATAGCTTTTCTGGGTCAATGCAGTTTTCAGTTACCTCTGACTTATAAGTGAGCATATATGGTACCTACTACCATCTGACAGTCATCTGGGGCCTCCCAGTCATCTCTTTATTGGATTCCTCAATTCTTCCAAAATCTCTATTATTTATTTTTTATTTTTATATTTATGGGAGAAACACCAATTTTTCTTGTACCTTATGTACTCACAAATAAATCAGATCGATCTACAAGCATCACAGACCAAGATCTGCCATCATATATTGTGCTGGCAAATCTGAGTCTATGCTGTTTATAAGGAGCAATCAGTAGAACAAACAACACAGAGCCAAATTTGTCACTGCATTATGCAATGGTAGGGCAGGGTCATTGTTGTTTGCAGCTGGACCTAAGATGTAAGAGTGCATACAAGATCTTTGCTTCCAAGAATGAATAAAACGGCCATAAAAATTATTCATCTTGATGGATTTACTCAATTAATTTGTGCTTGTCTTGTGATTTGCTGATTTTATATATATATATATATATATATATATATATATATATATATATATATATATATGTTGTTGTTGTTGTTGGCTAAGGTTGGCTAAGGGCATATATATATTATTTCAATGCATTTTATTAGTTTAATTCTTAAATTTGACTAATATGTAGGTTCATGTACTCCAAATATGTTAAGTTGTAAATTTCATATGTAAATTTAATATGTAAATTTAATATATTATTACCCTAATGTTTTTTGTATTATTATTAATGTTCTGTAAAATTTAATTTTACTTAAATTTCCTAAAAATGAGTATTTATTCTAACTGCCAAATAGATTGCCACCAATCTCAACCTTGGCTAAGTGTAAAATATTACATAATGACCCTGCCTCCATGTGGTTAGCTATCCTATTACACAAGAACCATGCCTCCATGTGGTTAGCTATCCTATTACACAAGAACCATGCCTCCATGTGGTTAGTTATCCTGTTATATAATGAACATGCCTCTGTGTGTAGGTGTATAGTTAGCAATCTTGTTACATGTTGACCATGCCTCTGTATAGTTAACTATCTTGTTACATAATGACCATGTCTCTGTGTGTACTTAACAGTCTTGTCTTGTTTCATAATGATCATGCCTGCCAAAAGTTAAATGACCTGTTACATAAAGACCATGCATGCCACTAGTTAACTATTTGTTTACTTTATGGCCATGCCTCCATATAACTAACTTACAATCTTGTTACATAATGACCATACCACAGGTGTAGTTATCTAATTATCTTAAATGGTTTTCCTGTGTTATCATGTCAGCATCTACATTGTTATAGCTTCAGTATCATCTGTTTGAAGATTACTTTCTGGTGCAGTTCTGAAAATTTTACAAGACTGAGCTAATGATTAGGCATGGTTATCTGATCTGGATGAAAGCAGAGAAAATAGATACACACATAACTGCTGGTGTATTAAATAACTTCATATTTAGGAGTTTGTAAAACCTTTGATATATATAGGACTACATGTTTTTTGTTATGGGGGAGTTTTTTTTTGCAATTTTTACATTTACTTGTTTAGAACTTAACTTTTTCAGTATTATATAGCCAGTAGCTGTCATGCTGTTACTCTATACATACATGCATACATCCATACATATACATACATACATACATATACATACATAAACATATGTAGATACATTTCTTTCCCCATGTCTTATAATCTAGGACATAATAGTAGGAACTTTATAACAGCTTTATCTCAAAGATTGCATTGAATGTTGACATACAGTCAAGTGTCAGGAAATAATTAGCATATTGTCCTATCTCACTCAAGCCTTAATACATGTCCATGCATATGGACCACTGACCAATACAGTTGCTGGCAAAGATGTGTTCATTCTTGAGCTGAAAGTAAATCTTTTCTTCCTGTATATTCATTTACATTTGTCTTTCTGTCTTTATTTCTTTATTTCTTTGTTTTCCTTCCTTCCTTCCTTCCTTCTTTCTTTCTTTTGGCATACCCCCTTCAGTACAACTATGTGTATGTATCAATGATGAAACAATGGGCTGGAGCGAAGTGGTGGGTATTTTTTTTTATTTATATACATTCAAATAAATCCCAAATTATGAGATGAACAGGTATGAAAATTGGTGCATCTCATTGTTGACCCATATGAAAAGATATAAGGATTGGAATTTGATTGTGACCCCTGGGTTTCACAAAGAAACTATTGAGATGCTCAGGATACAACCATTTATTCACTTACTGGGCATACAAAACCAAAATTGGCCCCTTAAGGTCTAGACACACTTACTCCTCAGGACTAGAATCTAGGGTGACATATTTTTGGAGATGGGTGGGCTGAAGCATTAGAATGTGGTGATGTTTTACAAACACAGTAGTTATGATTTATTTAAAAGTAAAACAATTTTCTGCTTATTTTAGATATTTATTATTGTACAGGCATGATGGAGCTGATGGGGGGGGGACAAGTTGGGTACTTTATCAAAGAACAAATATTATTTTAAGTTTTGCTTTTAATTAGATCAGTCTCTGTCCTCATCCATTTGACATATCCATCTATACACTTTCATTCAAGGATTTACCTAAGCAGTGTGCCACCCTATCTGATTTCTTATCTTATTATTTTAATATTTTCTCCTCTCATCAGGGTCATGACAATAACTGGGGTGAAGGGCTGGGTGACACCATGTTATTGTCTAGGTGATTGCAAATATTTTGGGACATTGGCCTGTCAAATCAAGACATGCAACTGGCTTTTTGTTGTTCTTTACTCACTGGAAAGCCAATTGGTGGGCTGGTGAGTTGACAAGTATTTAACCTTGGTTTTCAAGGAAGATAGAGGGATACAGTGACTGTGTTTGAATCCATCATTGTCTTGACAAATATTGCACTCATCCAACCAAGTCCATGCTACCAAGGGATTTAAAGGTAATATATTCCATTGCTTATTTTTCTTGCATTTTAAGACCGCACACCACATGGATCTTGATTACTTGGCAGGGATAAATGTCACTTTGATAGGTATACAATACAAGCCTATATTCTAAGTCCTCACTAGGAAAAATCTCAAATTTTCACATATGAAAGTATGCCGTGCCAAGTGTATCACTGAATATAATTCAAAATCTGAGACTATGGAATGTGAAAGAAGTTGTTCATTGTTTTTGTGTTTTTATTACTCGGAAAAATATTGTGCCCATTTAATTGCTTTGTTGGATAGAAGACGTTTATCCATGAAAATTTTATGTGAATAAGGGATGTAATTTAAGTCCTCAGTGCATTTTTTGGAACATACCTCTCATATGTTTTGCATAGTTCATCTGTTGTAAGGTAGAGAACTAGATTATGAAATAGTCCAGTGTGTGTAGTCTATCGTGCCTCCTTTATATCCTTCAATATTTGCCCTTTTCATTTTCTCTTAAAAAAATATCATGACCATATTCAACCAAATTTCTTCGAGAATTCGTGCATCACCACCTTCAACCAAATTTCCTTGAGAACCCTTGCATCAGTGCTTTCTAAGCATACACAAACGATGCTGATCAGTGTGACTGCCATTACTAAAAGCAGCGAAACCTTTGAATAACATCCTTTTAGAAGTTACTGAAACAGTTGGAGTAATCTCTTACAACAAGCAACTTGATTGTTGTCATTCTTGTCTAGATGAATGATCTGAGATCCAATTAGTCCTCAGTTTTCATAATTGCCTCAGTTTTCATAATTGCCTCAGTATTGCCTCAGTTTTCATAATTGCCTCAGTTTTCAAAATTGCCTCAGTTTTCATAATTGCCTCAGTTTTCAAAATTGCCTCAGTTTTCATAATTGCCTCAGTTTTCATAATTGCCTCAGTATTGCCTCAGTTTTCAAAATTGCCTCAGTTTTCATAATTGCCTCAGTTTTCATAATTGCCTCAGTTTTCAAAATTGCCTCAGTTTTCATAATTGCCTCAGTTTTCATACTTGCCTCAGTATTGCCTCAGTTTTCATAATTGCCTCAGTTTTCATAATTGCCTCAGTTTTCAAAATTGCCTTAGTTTTCATAATTGCCTCAGTTTTCAAAATTGCCTCAGTTTTCATAATTGCCTCAGTTTTCATAATTGCCTCAGTTTTCATAATTACCTGTATCTGAATAATACTGCAGTGCTACAACACTCATTGTAACTAAAAAAAAAAGATCTAATATATAATTGATGAATTGCCATTTAAAATTCCAATTGACTCCTGACCAGTCTCAATCAGGTTGTGTGTGAAGTATTACATAATTACAATAAGATTTCTACACTTGTCAGACCATGAAGTGGTCTAATTCACTGATGGTAAATAACTAGATAGTTTCCATTAACCTTGTACTGATTCAAATTGTTTTTTTTCTTTACTATCTTTCATATAAATTCATTTTTTTTAATTATCTTTTCCAGTGTGGTACAGTTTCATATGAAAATTATATTTTGTGGAAGATACTGTGTTAATGATCAAACATGGGGATCTATCATCAAATGATTATACAATACCATTAGGTCAGAAAATACTTTAATGAGATTTGGATGCAGGTTAAGCAAGAGTGAACAAAGAATTTTTTTTTTCTTTCTTTTTTCATACTTTCTTTTTTTCTGTGCTCATTTACACTCTGCACAGTTTTGGGTTTGTGCACCTAAATATTTGCACAGTGCTTAGAATTAATAGTTATGTGCCCAAATTTTGAAAGTAGATCCTCTAATACAGCCTACCTAGCTCCAGATTAAAATTGCCCACTGCTGTAGCAATATCCAGCATTTCACTAAATCTTGTACATCAAAAAATAAGAAGTCCAGGCATGGCCTGGTCAAGGTGATTCTATACAAGATTGTATGAAAAGGACACTTTAACTTTGCAGACAAATTAATAGTAATGTTCAGAGTCTTGCCCTGACCAGTCTTGTCCATTTGTTGTCCAGTGTTTTACCTGCCAGACAGTTTATACCTCTGACAGGTAACATAGGCAGGTACATTTCAACTACCTGTTCATTGCCCAGCTCAGACTGTATCCTGTCTGTGTACTGCTGATGACTTCATGCACTTACTAGACAACCAAGTACCAGTACTGGCAGATAAAGATTCTATCTTCTGTGGAAACGTTTGGCTCAGATGTGGAATTTTAATGTCAGCAAATTTTTGTTCTAGAAGATTTCCTACTAAACTGGATTAATCATAATGGTGTGCTGCAGGTTACATTTATACTTCAATCAGCAATTTGTGTGAATGAGATTCATTGAAAGGACTGAGAAATTAAAGTAGAAGGGATATTTTTTGTACAAAGTGAGTATTCATGACAATATTATTGTAAATAATAATAATAATAATAATAATAATAATAATAATAATAATAATTTATTTACCAGTGGTAGGCTAGTTATAATACTGATGAATCGAGTTTACCTTGAGTCCTTCAACTAATACATGCATTGACATCTCAGAAAGTTCTACTTCGGAAACTGATACTTACATAAGAATGTCAGGTATCCTGCATTTAAACAAAAAAACCCACCAACAATACTAGGTGTGTTTTTGATACAAAGTAATAAAATATAACAAGACCAACCTTTGTCTTAAAAACATAAGATATATTTCCCTTTCAGTCAAGTTATATATGTTACACTCTCTTGATAGGCTATATTACTATTGCTTTAAGTTTGAAAATAATATAAATATGTTCTTTATAATATTTGAAACTGCTAATGAGAGTTTTGACAACATTCAAAACATTTTTCAATGTTTATCTGTTTACTTGCTGCCTGATTTAACATTCATGTATACATATATTTTCTGTTGCTGTGTTTTCATGTAATCCAGTGTAGAGAATAAACAAATCCTTATTATTCACCTAAAATATGCAAAAGATGTATTGATTGGAAAAAATATTTTTGATCATGCACATGAATATAATAGGTGTATATGTATTGCAGAATAACTCTTAGATCTTGATAGAACAATTTAAAATGATGAGCACAATTTAAAAGAACATTACTAATTTGGTAAAAGAAAAAGTTTTGTATGGAAAAAATTATTGCCAATTAATTATAAATTGAAGCAAATGAGTAACAGATAGTCAAACTTTCCATAAAGTTCTCATAATCATAATTAGTAGTAGTAGTAGTAGTAGCAGCAGTAGTAGCATTATTATTGTGTTTATTATTATTATGATTATTACTATTATTATTATTATTATTATTATTATTATTATTATTACTGATTTTTGAAACTTTTATGAGGAAAGTGCTTGAATTCAACTTTTGTAAACTTTATATAATTTTTGTTTCAAACTGTGCTGTTATGCACAGAGTTGATGGGTCATTATTTATAATATTTTCCTTGAAAATATTTAAAAACATATACATGGAAACTAAAAAATGACAATGATTTTTGGATCTATGTAATTTCTGTATTATTTACTTATTTCTAATTATGTGTTCTGAACCCTTTTGCAGGCTTTGATGTACATTTGATTTTTATCATGTGCAATAGCCCTCTTAAATTTGGGTAATAAATTGTTAGCATTTCATCCCCTCTTTTTTTCATGCCTGGAATGAAAGTAACTGATCAAGAGATAACCCCCAATTTGCATTTCTGTGTGTGTTCAATTGGTCAACATTACATAACACATCTTTCTTTTAATCCAATTAAAGCCATAAAGCCAGTCAAAAGCTTACACCTGTACAATCAAATATATGCACAAGATCAAATACTGATTGGTATTGGATGTGTGTGAACAATAAAAAATAACAAAAGAAGATAGAACGGGATTAAGAACTTAAATAGAGGGCAGATACATTCCTGGTCAGTCTTGCATAAAAACGAAATGGGAACAGAAGGGTCCCTTTACATTAATTCAGTTAAGGCAGTATATTTCCAAGGAGGTGGCAGCACTTTGACAAGGTAGTTCATTCCATCCAGCTGAGCAGGCCATTTCACAAACACAGCTGCTATTTCAGTCAGTAATGAGTAGTGTTAGTTAGGTGGAAAAAGTTTGGATTAGCTTGTCAGGCTGCACATTCTCTTATCATCACTGGAATTAGTGTGGAAGAACCTGTTTTTGTGGACTTCATTTTAAGGAGACAGTCAAATGTATTATGAACTTTAGTGAATCTAAGTGGATTCATCATTTGCAAGGTAAGAACACTTCACTGCATTTAGACAAATGTATTTTTAGTAGTGTAAAGCATTTATCATTCAACAATTAAATTCTAGTCATACACAGAAAATCATGATACATCCAGAAAAAGAATTTTTTTTTATTTTTATAGTTTTGTTTCCTTATTCTTTTTCAAAGTTGTAACTTTTTCTTGCTCCTTTGGACTATAAAATAAATGGGAGGCAGAAGTCTTAGGAAAATTTAGTATCATCATCATCATCATCATCACCATCAATTAAATAAAGTTAAAAAGAATGGAACATACATCTGATTTTCTTTTTGGCTTGATAGTACATGTATATATTATTGTCACTAGCTAAAACCTTCAAAGTGAAGATATATATATATATATATATATATATATATATATATATATATATATATATATATATATATATATATATATATATATATATATATATATATATATATATATATATATATATATATATATATATATATATGGTTATAAGCTGTCATTAACAAGAATTAGCTTACTCATTGTAGGGGAGTAGGAGAACCAAATATTTTTTCAGACCATTGTGTTGTATAATTTAACTGTTGATAGCTTTTGTGTCTTTAGTTTTTAAGTGTCTATGGTAAATAAATATAAAGCAGTAGCAGATATGTTTGGGATAGTTGTACACACAAGGAATATTTGTCAAATTTGATTAGTGAAAATTTTAAATCCATTTTAGATTATATAATTATCAAACTAAACAACACTGATATATGTGAACAAGTGATAAATAATGAGTGACAGATGTCATTGATACAACAGCATATCCCATCTTTAAGACAACACTTATAGAAAAAGTATGTTTCTTGTATTTTCAGTAAACAACCATGGCATGGCATGGTCAATAGTTTGTAGAAACTAGAAAGGAATTTCAGAAAAGACTAACTTTTTTTATAGACATGTCTGAATGGAGGAAAACAGAATTACTATATAGACATGTTTAAATAGAGAAAAACATTTACAATGTGCAACTCGAGACAAGGTTCAAGAAAGCTGTGAGAAAATGTGGAAAACAATGTCTTGAGAAGCAGATTGATTAGTTATTAAAGACCAAAGTAAACACATGAAAGATTATTGTAAAATACCAAGCATTCTTAATTTGTTACGGAAGAATCTGCAAACAGTTTGTTTTCAATAAATCAACGTGAGGATTATTTATTCATTCGACATGGCAAGAAATCCAGATTTATACTGAATAAATATATGAGGGTGGGATATTTTTATTTTTGATAAAGGTAGTAGATTTATAAATAGAGATGAAATTTATGATGCCATTAGGCAGTTAAGACCAGGGAAAGTTCCAACCATCTTAGATGTTGCACCTTATTAGTTTCAACTTTAAGATTTAACTCCTAAAATTTTCAAAACAACACTTCTATTAGGCATACAGTCGTGTCAAATTTTGTAAATTCATTGTGTTCATTTTGTGTTTATTCTTTGTCTGATTTGTAATTGCCTTCAACAATGACTGGTTTTTCACTGTTCACTGTGTGTGTGTGTGTGTGTTCTTTTGGTTGTATAATATTACAAGGTGAAACAAGAATTATTAGGGAGTGTAATACTTAAACATTGTAAAAGGTATGAAGAAGTGTGTTATATCAGGCAGTATAAATAGTGTTTTATATATCAGGCAATAAAAATAGTGTTTTATATATCAGGCAATTCAAATAGTGCTTTATATATCAGGCAATTCAGAAAGTGTTCTATATATCAGGCAATACAAATAGTGTTTTTATAATAGCCAATATAAAAAGTGTGTTATATTTGGCAATATAAATAATGTGTTATATCAGGCAATATAAACTGTCAGTATTAAACAGAAATAATTGCTTCATAAACTGATTTATTTATTCAGAATTTTTTTCTGTTAATCAGTTTTAAGAGACTTGCAATAGAAGAGAAAATGAGCAAGAATGAAAGTGTTTTGTGCAAATAGATGTTTAATTTTTTACCAATTAATATTGTTTGTATTGGACATCACTCTGAACTATTATTGTAAATGAGCCATTTTGTTCCCATTAGTAACATCTATAACACAAAGATTGCACAATTTCTTTTGTAAATGGTCAGCTATCACAGTAAATTGTTGTGGACTTTGGCTCCAGTAGTTCATGAAGACATTACTTTTGTCTCTCTGATTGTCACAGTTAAGTCTGAGTTCTGGAGAAGTTTTAAAGCAGATTTGGAGTTTCTATTTCACCTGTCTCAGGTAGGAGGATATAAATCAAATTAATAGGTAATTAGATGGCACCTGCACAGTTGGCCAGACTTAGTGCAGATCACAGAGTAGATTTGGGAGTATTTAGAGAGGCTTAGTGTTCCTGTGGATTGATGTAACAGATAGTGAGTAGACTGCACTATCAAGAAAACCTCTGTTCAAATTTACAATCTCCACAATTCAGTTTTGTTGATTCACAGAAGCAGACATATATCAAGAGTCAAACAGATTGCAAAGGTAAACAATTGGTACTTTGTTAGCTTCTTATTAAAAATCATTCAATTTAATTGTAAATTGTATTTGTGTTACATCAATTTCATAACATCTTGAGACTGTAAAAACACGTTCTCACTGATTCAGATATTGTCATTAGGGTGTGTTCAAGTTAAATTCTTTAATTCACAAATTTCTTCTAACTGATGCTAAAATTTTAGTATTTCATACTTTAAAAATTTGATTCTGTGAGGTACATCCCAGTTGCAAGAAGGTTTAAAATATTATTTAATATTTGATCATTATAGAAGATTAAGTTTCCAATAAAATGTAATGATTTTCATTATTTTGAAGTTGTGATTAAAAATATTTTAAAAGTTACCACATATATGCACTTATAAGATGGATCCAACTGCAAATTGCACAGACCCAGATCCGCCATTGCAATATGTGCCAGCAGATCTGGGTTTATGCATTTTGTTAGGAGTAATCACTAGAACAAACAACACAGACTTGGACCTGCCAGCATATTATGCAAACACAGAAGTGGGTCTAATGTAGTTTGCTGTTAGACCAGATTTATATATCACTACATACAGTCTAACAAGCAATGGTCTTAATTCAAATTTGTCATAAAAGTTATTTAACTGCCTTCCTGAATGAATTGAAATGGAATTGTTTGAAAGAAAGATTCAATAAGAAAACTGGTTTAAAAAGAATTGAAACTGCTCCTTGATATTTCTTTATTTTGATCCATTTTTTTTCACAATTTAAAAGTTGTCACCTGATAATCTCTTTTTCTCAGATATCTTCTAGATATTAGGCATGTTGCCTCTCAGTGCCTTAGAAACTTCACACACACACACACACACACACACACACACACATAAACTCTTGTAAGATTTTACCAAAACAGTAATGTTATATAGCATATGTATTGCTGCACAATAGTGTTACAATATTGTGACAAAGTATTGTTATCCATAGTGTTAAATAATAGTGTGATGGCATTGTTATACAACAGTATTATAATAATATTATAAAGTAATGTTTTAAAGTAATGTTATACAGTACTGTCACACAGTATTGTTTACAAAGCTACAAATCCAAGTTAATAATAGCTAAGACTTTCAGATGCCGATATTTAAATATTGGAAAACACTGTTGTATTTCTTGAATTAGAGTTGTTTTTTATATCAGTGACAGGTGGTTTAACAATGATTAGCTGATTTTTTAATGCTATGCTGTTTGTTGTGATGGGTCTCATTAGTAATTCATTATTAACTGATGAACATTTAGAAGGAAAAGTAACAGAGTATTGATTTTGTAGATAACTATTGGGTATAACAAAATCTAAATTGGACACATGTATGCTAGTCCATGATGATTTTTTGTTTCATGGGTTTCTTTACAGCACAGCAGCACATTCAAAGTTAAATCATGATGTGGCAAGTTAAATGCCATGTCAGAGGGCATGCCATAGTAGCTGATCTGTTCTGATCCTATGGTGGGAACTGAACCCACACCTTTCTGGTCATATGTCCAATGCCTTAACCACCACACCTCTACCCTGATGTAGATGATTGATCTGGGATCTATAGAAACTGATTATCATATCAAGTTAATTATTATAGCAAGATTTCCTCTTTACACCTTATAATACCCTGGAGACAAAATTGGGAATTGGTAATAGCAAGGTACTTGTGATAGTTACAAATGACTACAGTCTTCTTAGGATTTTTTCAGGCTGGGGGGAGCATGTTGGATGTGATTGAGTTGAATGGTTTTGCAGCATCGCAACCCAGCACACGTTCAGTTGAGATAAATGATGGTCCATTTCAGACATGTACCTTTACTGGATGTTGATCACCAGTACTAACTGTCACAAGTCTTTGTTGCTCAACTTGATGACAGTGATAATTCCATGAATTCTGGAGCACAAAAAACATTTCAAGAATACAAAACTTACATTTTTTTTCTGGAAAAGTATACAATATTTATCCTAGTGATTACAATCAATGGTTGATTGCTAATGTGATACACTGATTTCCAACACTAGTGGCAATGAATAGTGCACTCACATGGTAAAGTAAAAGTCAACTCACTGCACTGACAGGTAGGTATGTAGTATGTGATGAAAATTAAAATTGTCTGTATAAAGATTATATTCTGACAAATTGACCCTCTTGGAATCAATTTTTCACAACGAAACATACTTAACTTGGCTGGTGGTTTTCATTTAATTACATCAGTTATCAAATTTAATAGAGGAGTAGATAATTTTGCTGATAAATACAAGAATATATTCTGTAGTCAAGTAGTGTCTGATCACTTCAAAGCTACTGTCTGTACTTGCTTATAAGTCGAGTCAAACTGCAAACAACAAAGATCCTGATCCATAGTATATTGTGCCTACAGATCAGGATCTATGTTGTTTGTTCTCCTGATTACTTCTAACAAACTGCACAGACCCAGATCTGCTGGCACATTATGTGATTGCAGCTGGACTCAACTTATTTTCAAGTATATACAATACCTGGAGCAATGTCAAAGTCTAATTTAAACAGGAGGTTATGTAAAAGAAAATTTTTTGTACGCCCTGCTGCTCTAGTGGCAGAATTATACAGGAACTCCTGTCTGGCACAACCTAATCATAACAGAGTCCTGCAGTTTTTGATGGACTGCCATGAAACTTGGTTAACGTAGTTATCACCACTGCTTAAGTTCATAATGATGAATCACTGCAATTTATGTAAGAGTTGTTGTACTTCTTAACTTGCAGCTGAAAGCAGTCTGTGACAAGATATTGTGAATGTTGAATTTCAACAAATCTCCAAGAAACTCTGTAAATGTTTGGGTCATCATCTGAACATGTGCATGTCAACAAATCACTTTGATCCTACCATATTTGTTGTTGCCCATTTTATCTTGAAGCTGAATGTAGTTTATAACAGAATCTTATCTAGTCTTGGGGTGTCTGATGGACTGCTGTGAAAAAAGCTTGGTATGTATTACTGTCATTATCTGAAGATGTGCATATAAATAAATGTGTTGCCTTGATTTTTTTCTCAGAGTTATTGCCCATTTTGACTTGCAGCTGGATGTAGCATATGACAGAATCTTGTGAACACAACTATTCTAATAGATTACATTGTATCACCATTAAATGTTTGGAAATGGTATGATCATCATCTGAAGATGTGCATATTGATGAAATCAATGTAATCCAGTTATATTTTGTTAGAGTTATTGCCCTTATTTCCATGAAGCCTGATTACCATGAAACTTTGAACATGATATGATCATCATTTGAAGAGGTGCATATCAGAAAATTAATATCCTCCTTGTACCCCAGGTGGCCAAATGGTCTAAGGCACTCACCTTTACCAAACACTGACATTTTACCTCAGTCTCCATTGGTTTGAGCCTCAGCTTGGCTAATGTCAGTATGTGAGTAAACTTGCCAGTTACTTCCCACAGGTTGGCAGTTCTTCTTGGGTTTTTCCTGCACTCGTCCTCCACCAGATATACTGGCTGCTATGTAAAGCCTATCATGTGCTGAAAAATGGTGTTAATCCAATAAAACAGACCAAATTATCCTCCCAACAAAAGAGTTATTCCCCTTTTGGTCCTGCAGATGAACACAGTTTTTGATGGATTATTGTTAAACTTGGCACATATTATGGCCACCAACGGAACTTCACTTTTCTCCTGCAATTTTTGTTAGAGTTATTGCTCTTTTTGACAGGAAGGTACTGACAAAGCATATGACAGATTCTTCTGAATGCAGCTAGTCTCGCTGTTTCATTGGACTGACATACAACTTTGTGAAGGTTGAAGCCGTCATCAGAAAATGTACATGTTGACAAATCACTATGCTATTGCAAGTTTTGTTAGAGTTATTGCCCTTTTCGTCCTAGGGCTGAACACAATTCAAGACAGAATCGTGGGAACACAACCTGGATTACCATGAAAATTAATACACATTATGGTCAATCATTTTAAGCTGGGGTTTTGTGGTTCCTTATTGTTTTTGCTGTTGTTGACTTACAGCTGGGTGCAATATATGACACAAATTTGCAAATGCAAGTACTCATTTTAGTGGATTTCTATAAAACTTATGACCAATCATTGTAATGGGAGGATGTGCATGCTGACCAGTGATTGTACTCACATTGTTTTCATAAGGGGTATAAATGCTTGTAATATAGATTCATCTCCATCATAGGGTTGTGAGGTGTGAGAGATGAAGGAATATTTATTTGAGCAAATTGCTGAACATTACTGAAGTGTATAATTATGTAATTTTGTGTTCCCTTCATGTCTTTGATCCATTTATCTGTTGAGCTATAAATATATCTATTCTAGTGTATTCATTAGCTTTTTAATGATACTGTCAGATAAATATAAAACCTGATATATTATGCATACTACAATCACTGAATATTTGTAACCATAAACAGTTGATTTCTCTCCACTTTGTGGATTTATAAAGTACTTTTGCAATGAGGCATTTGAACAACAACAACAAAATAAAGCTTTGATTAATAGTTCATTACCATTCCCAAACCACCAAGGTAGGGTGCACCCCACCCCCCCGAGTGATAAAGAGCTGATAAAGAGCAATGTAAGATGGGTTCTGCAAACAATTCATTGTTTCTGTATGTAATGTATTGGTCTGCAAAACCATTATTACTGTTAATAGGTCTCAATAAGACTTTTCTTTGAAACTAAGCCCTTAGTGACTCATGTTGAGATCAATGTTTTGTTCTTACAGAAAATGTCAGCATCCAGGTATTTCAGGAAAACATGATAGTATTTATTACCCCCTCCCCCCACCCTGTTTGTATCCCCCTACCAATTTTAAAAAAGAAAAGTATCAATTGATTGTCACCAGGGTTCCCTAACAATGTTATCTTCTGTTTGTTTCAAAACAAACTTCAGTTTCATATGGCACCATATTTGGGTTGCCTAGACTATTTTTTAACAGATGTGATGTAGTTCACCATCAGTGATAAGCTCTGCATAATTTATTAAATTTCTGTAACTTTTAGAGTTACATCACTTGCAACACATGTATGTACGAGTTACACTTTCTTTAAAAATAATTTTATTCAGTTTGTTTTAGAAATATTATAACTAGGAATTGCAAATATTGGATGAAATCAACAGATTTTCCTGCTAAAGAACTGTTCTAGAAACTGGAAAAGAGCAGTGAGTAGTTTGTCTGGTTGTTTACAGCAACAGTGTCCATTTGTGTGGAAGATGACAATGTTAGGGACCACCTGGCACTAGTCAGGGTAGAAATTATAATGTTGGATGCTTTTCATTTTTAAAATTTTTTATTTTGGGGGGAGAGGTAAAAACAAATGGGAAGGTAAGTGAATACATGTACATGCAAAAGAAAATATTGACAACTTATATTTCTTTGTCTTTTAATCTCTACATACATATTTTTTATTTCACTGGCAAAAACAAAAATTGTCGTTGCAGTGCCTGTTGTAATGGCTATTTCCCTTTTTGTTGAAGAATTGTAACAATATTTTCTCCTGTCTCTTTTTTCAACATGAGAAATTTAATATAGGTCTTTAAATACTTTAGAACTGTAGAAACAAATCTTGTAACTTCCTTTCCATAATTTAAAGTTTTCTCACATGATTTAATGGGCAGTTTGTCTCTCATGTCAAAGCAAATGACCAGACCAAGTCTTTTACTCACCCCAACACCTGAGATTTAGATCAATTCATTGATGGCCAGGGCTTGTACATCTTCAATAGCCAAGGTTCTAATAACCCAATCTACACCTTGGCATATCAAGCAGATATTTCTGTGCTTCGGGTCTGTGAATTTCATTGGATGCAGCGGCAAACCACCGCATCCAATCAAAATTAAGGTGTTCAAATTTGAACACTGTTCCTACATGATTGAGACAAAGGGAGCACACAACTCGAATGGACTGATAATTAAGCAATTTTCCAGTGTCAGTCCATGTTTACGCAAATACCTTTCACTCAAATACACATGTAATGGCTTCCCTCGGATACATAGTCATATTTTCGATGTTAAACTTACAAAGTATCTGTTTTAGGTCAATTGCACCCACCGTTTTCGGTAGATGTACAATGCACCACGCTATTGGTTAGTTGGCATTACATACATGTACTAAGGAAGGCAACACATGAAATCCAATAAATGTCGCTAGGGCAAAGCACCAGTATAGCTGTTCAGTCCGACAAGGTGTAGATAGGGTTATCGGAACCTTGGTTAGTGAAGATGGGCCATGTACAGTGTTGGGTTCATTTTGATCAGCTTGCATTTGTGTGTGTTCTTATTATGGGTAGGCAGTTTGTAGCGTGTGGATTAGCTACACTATTTGTAAACAGATATACATGTAGAAACATCACTGTTTCTAATAAAATTACACCAATATCTATATAATTTAGTATTACACTTATCTTTTGAAGTCTAGTGCCAAAATGCAAAAGGAGGATTGAAGTCTCTCAAAAAAGTTTTGTCTGAGGAGGATAGTTAGAAGTTTAATTCATTCTAACTTTTTTCTAAAACACTTGCTCTGAAGAGTTCAGCACAGAAAACATGCTTAATATGTTAGATTTGCAGTTGTTAAAGTATATATACTTTTTACCATATACTCTCATTTCTATTTCAAGTCCAACTGCAAGCTGCACAGACTCAGATCTACCATTGCATAACGTGTCAGCAGATCTGGATTTGTGCAGTTTGTTAAGAGTTACCAGTAGAATAAACAGCATAGACCCTGATCTGCCAGTGCATTTTGTGATGGCAGATCAGCGTATGATGACAATTACAGATCAGGCCATCAACTCAGTTCTGTTGGACTTATATTGAATTGATTGGGAAAGATTAACTCCAGTGCTTGCCAGAAGATAACCAAATTTTACCCTTCTAGTGGTAAGCCAAAGACAGCTTTCCTTAGATAGACAATTAGTAATCGAAATTAAATTGATTAAAATATAATATAAAATGTTGCAAGAAAAAGCTTCAATCTATCATGTCATGTTGACTTGTTTTTCTTTTCATCTTTGTCAAAAGGATTAAAAGAAAAATCCAAAACATAGGCCTGATAGTTACATCAGAGTTCTTTACTGCTGCAGTCCTTTCAATTAAATGTGACCTTAATTTTACTTTTTGCCTTTCTTATTATTAACTCAAATATTGTCCTGCCATGTAACAAAAAATATGATACGAGCTAAATGACAATGTCATATTTCTTTGGAAAACTATCAGATATTGCTGTTTAACACTGTACAATTGATAATAATAATAATAATAATAAATAAACAATAATAATAAACTTTCTTTAATGAGGATAACACATTTAGTCATGACTGACCCATTTGCCCTGTGGTCCTCAATTTTTGTAATTAGTTGTGTTTAAAAAGAAAAAAACAACTGAATCATATACATACTCAGGTATTGTCACACACTCATTCATACATATTTAACATGAATGAATATGTGTGACTATACTGGGAAACATATACATATATGAATAATATTCTAGACACAGGGACATAATAATAATAATAATAATAATAATAATACTGTTTTTATTAACTGAGGGTGAGACAGTTGGTATATAAGATAATCTCCCCTGCTGCTCTAAGTTTCTACTGCATGTACAAATATCTTACATGCAGCAGGGAAACCAGTGTGATACAAAAAAGTATCACAGATTAGTGTACATGGGAGTGACAGAATATGGATTTGACACACAAGCACTGTCTGATGCAAATTTACATGATTGCAATCTCTCTCTCTCTCTCTCTCTCTCTCTCTCTCTCTCTCTCTCTCTCTCTCAGTGCACACACACACACACACTGAGAAATTATTATTTACAAATGTGATAGCACTCACTTTTTATTTATCAAAATATTGCCTCTTATTTAAGGATAATTTTTTTTGGAGTGGTTCTAATGGCACTTTTAAAGCATTATTAACTATTGTTAGCTATACCATACCAAAGAAATGAAACGTATTTGCCTTTCCCATGGAGATAAGGAGGCAACTAAGAATGGCTGGCTTGGGTGGGTATCAAACTTTGGATTACAAGTCTGGGGCTCCATTAACTGAGCTAGGTCTGTTTTTCAGTGAATGATTAGGTGCACATGTTTAATTTAAAAACCTCAACTTATGGTGTTTATTATTTTATCCCATAATTTGGCTAAAATATTGTGTATAGTTTGTGATTTATTAATGGGTAAATAATTGTTAAACTTTATACAGGTTATTATTATTATTATTGTTATTATTATTATTATTATTATTATTATTATTATTATTATTGTTGTTGTTGTTGTTGTTGTTGTTGTTGTTATCATTATTATTATTATTGTTGTTGTTGTTATCATTATTATTATTATTATTATTATTATTATTATTATTATTATTATTAACATTGTTGTTGTTGTTCCTGCTGCTTTTTTGGTTTCAATGTGTCTTAACTGATGTAGTTCATATTTATTATGACAAACAAGAGAAAGACTCATACTAATTACATACATTCATATATATATATATATATATATATATATATTTTTGTCTCACTTCCACTTTAAAATGATGCATAAAGTCAACCAGTAATAGAATGATAGCCCATTACCTCTAGATTTGGGGGCCCCGAATGGCCGAGTGGTCTAAAGCGCTCACCGTTATGGATCACTGCCATCTCACCTCTGTCTGCATGAGTTCGAGTCTCAGGCTCGGCTAACGTGGGCATGTGAGAAAGCCTGCCAGTAGCTTCTCATGGGTCGGTGGTTCTTCCCGGGGTTTTCCAGGGTTCTTCCTCCACCAATTATACTGGCCACCATGTATAGCCTATCTTGTGCTGAAAAATGGCGTTCAACCCTACAACAACAACAACAACCTCTAGAGTTGTGCAACAGGCCTTTGCTTTGAGATTTGCAGAAGTAAAAAAACTATCTATTCTTTATGGCACAGAAGTGTGGAAAGATTTGTTCCTTGTGGGAGTAGATGCTTCTAGTTTTTTTTTTTTGTTTTTACGTAAGATTGAAAGGTCACCTCTGTATTCCTTTACCTACCATGTATACTAGGGTTAAGTCCATCTGCAAACTGCACAGACCCATTTCTGCCATCACATAATGTGATAATGTGCCAGCATATCCAGGTCTATACAGTTTGTTAGGAGCAATCAGTAGAACAAGTTATAGAGACCTGGATCTGCTGGCACATTATGTGATGGCAGATCAGGATCTACATTGAATAGAGTTCAACTCAACTTGCAAGCAAGTATAAAGAGAATCTTGGGATGCTTGATACACACAAATTTATCTGACAGGTTTTCTTACTTTGAATATAAACACACAGTGTTCAGTTGCATAAACATTTCATTATTCCTACTTCACATCTCTGGTGTAGATATCAGAGAAGGAACACAAGGCATCTAATATGGTGTAACTAGTCAGAAGCAAAACCATGAATTATCATCTTTCCAAGAAGACTGGCTTGTACTGTCATTTACAAACAGTCTCATTTATGTCCACAGTGCTTGTAATTCAAGATTTATGGAATCACATATTTAAATCAGATTTCCAGTAGTATAGGTATGGACTGTTTGATACACACTGTTGGTTAAAAAGGTTCATGTCACTGGTCATTTTTAATTTTTCACCTGTACTCATGAAATTGATATGCTGATATATCTTGATGAAGTATCTCATTCGTACCAAAACTAGGTCACTGTAACCTAATTTTCGTGCTTGAATGACATTTTCTTTTCAGCTATTCACTCAATACTCCTGCAATATTTTGAATTCACCCACTGATGGAAATTGATATTTAGATACATATTGACAAAGGTAACTCAGCTGTACAAGAGCTAGGTCATTGTGACCCAGTTTGTTACATCCTCAATATTTGGGACCCTATTTCACCAGTAGTTATGAATATCTGTATGTTTTTTAATGTAACATTAAAACTAGGTAAGTATGATGTATTTTGCATGCTTGAATGGCTTTATTGTTTACCAATTCATTAATTATTCCCTCGGTATCTTGGGCACTATTAAACTCTACCATACTACTAAGTCAGTGTGACCATATATTCATGCTTGACCAACATTTAAAAACAAAATATTCATTACATCCTCAATAATTTAGAATCTATTTCATCTACACTTGCAATGTGGATACATATTAGGGTATTTCCATCCTATAAAAACTCGACCATTGTGAGTTGATTTCACACTTGTATCACTTTGTATTTTCAGCTGTTATTAAAACACCAACATTTTGAGGCCTGTTCCACCTACACTTGCAAAAAGTGGTTTATGGTATGTGCATCTCTAGGAAAGTAACTCAACCATACCAAATTAGGTCACTGTAACCTAATATTCAGACTTTAATGACGCTGGTATTTTTCTCTATATGAATCTGTCTATTGTCAATTGCTCCAAGGTGCTCCTGTTGGCAAGGGGATTCATGTGTATGAACAAGCACCTTGTCTTACCAATTACAGTGAAACAGGGGTTTTGGTGAAGTTTTATAGGAGTTTAATGATGCAGTTTGTCCAAGTGGGGATTGGTATGAAAATTTAACTATATTTAGATCCTAAAATTTTAGACATAAGTACAGAATTTTAGGCATTAAGGAGAATATGACCATCTGACCATAATTACAAAGTTTCAGGCCAAAAAATATACAAATTGACCAGTTGGATATAGTGAGTCCATTTAAGCAAACCACCTACCTTCTGTGAATTATTCAAAGCCTTTGATAAAGAGCTTGTGTAAACAAATAGCTTCTGTAAACAAATAGATCCTTTATATTAGCCTAATAATTTATATTTGTTGAAGTAAATGTGTCTGAAACTTGGATAATGCAACCCCAAATATAAACATGATCTGTAGACCAAGATTCAATACTCAGGGTAAGTCTACTTTTTTTCTTGAACACTTGAAAAATTGATCTCATGAATGCCATAAGTGATCAACAACAGTATTGAATGTTTTTTTTATCTTGTTGAACCCACTTGATTAAGGTTTAGAACCCATGATTACTGGGTAATTTTTTGGCCTAAAAGTAACATTTGTTTACCAGTCCACTTTCTTCAGTAATGCGCGTTGGGTACTTGTTATTGTGTTTCACTTTTATGTCAATACTGAAAGCTGTTTTAATGAAGGGCACTAGATTGTAACCATTTACTCCTTTCTTTGCAGATAAAGGAGAAAAGGACTTGAAAGGAGTTAAACACAAGATGAGGCAGGCATAGCAAGAATTCAAAATAATGCTTTTTGGCTGGTGGATAAATGGGACTTTGGACATTGCAATTAAACATGTTTTCAAAGCTTAAAATGGAGTCCTTGACTTTCCACACTTTATTTATGATCATCATTTCTATTTTTACTAATCTGTCAAAAGGGCAAGACTATCAGGTCTCTTTTCAAGTGGAAGAAGAATTGCCAAGTGGAACATTCGTTGGAAACGTATCATCTGCAAGTAAGTTTCTGGATGATGTTCAAGCTTCTTTCCCAGAAGATTATGGCAACTTGCGATACAGCTTTTTGACACAGTCAAGTGTTCAGTCTATGTTTAGCCTTAATGATAAGACTGGTTTCCTATTCACATCTGTGGTCATTGATTGTGATACGATTCCTACATGTAGAGTCTCCACTGATTGTGAATTCAATTTTGACATTGCTGCCCAGTCTGCACGTGCTCAGAGCTCATTTTTTGAAATCATAACCATCACAGTTGCAATTATGGATAAAAATGATAATGCACCAACATTTGCAAGAGACACAATAACATTAACAATAATGGAATCTTCTGCAAATGGTTCTTCTTTTCCTATTGAGAGTGCAGTGGATAAAGATTCTGGAGCAGATAATTCCATTAAAAACTATGAGATAATTTCCCCTGATAACATCTTTAGACTTGATGTAGATCAAAAGTTGGATGGAAGTTTTACTGTAAAGATTGTTGTTAACACCGAGCTAGATCGTGAGACAAAGGATTTCTATCAAGTTACAGTGATTGCCAAAGATGGTGGAAAGCCCCCTCGGACAGGAGCATTGAAAGTAAACATAACAATAACTGACATAAATGATAACCCACCAGTCTTTGAAAAAGACAGTTACAACATTTCTGTTATGGAAGATGTTCTGATTGGTACCAGTGTTTTGCAAGTTAAAGCTACAGACAAAGATATTGGTCCAAATGGCGAAATTACATATCAGTTTAGTCCACATCAGATGGAACTAACCATGATAAAGGAAAAATTTGCAATAAATGAGAAAACAGGAGTTTTAAGTGTCATTGGACAATTAGTATATGAGGAAGGGAAAACATATAAACTTATTGTTGAAGCTTTGGACAAAGGAGAAAGGCCATTGTTGTCTCTGAATCAAGCAGTTATCAACATTTTTGTAAATGATACAGGCAACAATCCACCAATTGTTAAGATTAATCTTGTTTCCTCAGCTGGAGGACATGTTGTGAATGTATCAGAGCTGGCCACCATCAATCAGTTTGTTGCTCACATACAAGTGGAAGACACAGACATGGGGGAAAATGGAGAGGTTACCTGTGAAGTTTCAAATCCCAAATTTGGACTGCAGAGTCTTTCTGGCAAAGGATACAAAGTTGTTGTGCGTGATTCACTTGATCGTGAAACTCTCGAAATGCATAATGTAGTGGTAACTTGCCGTGACCATGGGAACCCTGTCTTAAGCTCTTCTGCTAGTTTTCTGGTTCGAGTTACAGATGAAAATGACAATACTCCAGTATTTAGTCAGCCAACGTACTCAGAGGAGGTAGATGAAGAAAATCTAATTGGTGAAATTATAGGAAGAGTTTATGCAACTGATAAAGACACTGGTCAGAATGGACTTGTACAATATTACGTTGCAGAGGAATTTAAATCAATGTTCCAGATGAATCCACAAACAGGAATTTTAACAGCTAATGCTAGATTTGATAGGGAAGAGACATCCAACATTACTTTTAAAGTTCTTGCCATTGACCAAGGTACACCTAGTCAACTCACAGGTATGGCAACATTTGTGATAACACTGAATGATATAAATGACAATCCACCAAGATTCACAAAAGAACTGTTTGAATTCAGTCTAATGGAAAATAGTCTTCCCGACACACTGGTAGGTCAGCTTACTGCCAAAGATATTGATGAGGGTCAAAATGCCCAATTTGCTATCAATTTAGCAAACAGAACTTCATCTTTCTTTCCTTTTGTTGTTTTTCGGGATGGAAGAGTTAAGTGCAATAGCGCCCTTGATCGTGAGGTAAAAAGTGAATATTTTTTCACAGCTGTTGCCACTGATCAGGGTACCCCATCACTGAGCAGTTTTACAAACATTCACGTAAAAGTTTTGGATAAAAATGACATGGAACCACACATCACCTTTCCTGTTCATGGCAACAATACAATCTCAGTACCCCATCTTCTTCCAATCAGAACAGTGATTACAACCATAGAGGCACATGATGATGATGAAGGAGTCAACCAAGAGTTGACGTACCTCATCTCTTCTGGAAATGAGAACGGAATATTTTATTTGAATCCATCAAATGGGGAATTGTCCATGACTATGGTGTACCCAGTTGAAAAAGATGAATTGTTCACTCTTTTTATTTTGGTGCGTGATAATGGTATTGAAAAACAGCACTCTGTCAAAACAGAATTAAACATAATTATTAAATACTCCAATGCTACAGCATTAGCTCCACTGCAAGATTATATTAAAGGTAGTTATGTTGGAATTGTTGTTGCTGTAATAACTGTAACAACTTTACTGTCTACTGCAATTATTGTTGTAATCTGTGTGATTTGGAGGTTTGATCAACACCAACAAAAGCATCAGCAAACGGAAATGGAAGGATGCCAACAGAACAATATGGTGGACCTCATAGAAGACAAAACAAATGGATTGTCTATTCTTTCACAGCCGTATGACAAAGATGATCTTCCAAAAAAGAAAAAGGAAGTCAGCTTTTCCTTTGATGATGAAATGGACTCACATGATCATGAACTCAGTTTTTCAACAACATCTGTTTTTGAAGATCAAAAACGAAAGGCGGTAAGTAATAGAAACTGATTCAGTTTGGTGAAGGGGGTTACTTTGAAAGTTTGGTACGATAAATTACCTTTTTCCCCAGTAGTACTTGAAAATATATTGCAATTTTTATTATCCAATCTTTATATCAGTGCTAAATTATAGAAGTTTTAAATTCAACAGAATGTTTCTTTGCTTAATCAGAAATGTTACTATGCTGTAGTCAGATTAAATCATGGACAATTACATTAAATGAAAATGAATTATAGAAAATTTCAGCTGAGATGCAAGATATGGATGTGCCACTCTGCAGGTAATCATACATAAATTAATTATTTGACAGTCTGCAGGTAATTATACATAAACTATTTGCTAGTCTGCAGGTAATTATACATATATAATTTGCCAGTCTGCAGGTAATTATACATACATAACTTGCCAGTGTACAGGTAATCAGACATACATAATTTATCGATGTACCAGTGGTGCATTGCAATGCAGTGAGAGAACATTGATTTAGTAAGAAACCATCGACTTCCAAAAGCTACAAAAGAGTGAATCAAGCAGGTTATTTAGGATTTGAATTCATCTCCCAAACAACTGCCACAAGTGTCATTTAGAACATAACAAATATCACTGGCCTACTGACCAGTCTAATCACCAAGCTAGCCATGTATTTAACATTAGTATATAACAAACTGGCTTACTGACCAGTCTAATCACCAAGCTAGGCATGCACTTAACATTAGTATATTGCAAACTGGCCTACTAACCAGTCTAATTACCAAGCTAGGCTTGAACTTAACATCAGTATATAACAAACTGGCATACTAACCAGTCTAATCACCAAGCTAGGCTTGCACCTAACATTAGCATATGACAAACTGGCCTACTGACCAGTCTAATCACCAAGCTAAGCATGTATTTAACATTATTATATAACAAGCTGGCCTACTGACCAGTCTAATCACCAAGATAGCAGTGTAATTAACATTGTACATAACAAATACCATTGGCCTACTGACCAATCTAATCACCAAGCTAGGCTTGTACTTAACATTAGTACACAACAAATGCCATTGGCCTGATGACCAGTCTAATTACCAAGCTAGACTTGTTCTTCACTGCTCCACATTCAGTAAAGGGTCTGTCAGTGGCAAAGTGGGTCAAATACATGTGTAGTACTATATAATAGTACTACATAATATTAGTGATGGTGTATTCTCAGATGGCATAGACTATTTAAAATCTTTATTGTTTTTAAATCTCTTGTCCAATTTTCATAATGTTGTTGATTTCATCTTTTATGACTCACAACACAGGTAGGTTATTTAGTGCTGGCCTTGACCAAGAACATGCCATGGTATTTTACCCAGGCTGACCAGATGGTAGGATTCAAAACCACACCTTACAGTATGGTATCTGACTAGCTAGTTCTAAGCCACCTTGCCTCTCCTTCCAGCTTTCATTATGTTTAAAACTCCCATGTCAATCAACAATTTTCAAGGGAAAAAATACAGTTTTAAAGAATCTGCATTTTTAGTGGGCAGAGAATTCATCTCAAATCAAAGAGGTCTGTTGATTGACAAGGTTCAGTATCAATTGCCTCTGTAAAAGTTGTAATTCCAGAAATGGCTTTTGTAGCAGATAGTTTGTCTCTTTGTGTAATCTAATCAAGATAGTTTTTCAAATTAGATTAAGATTATCAAATCAAATCAAAGTGAATTTCAATTTGATTAGTTTAGTTGCACAGATGTAGACTGGAACAGTGTTCCCGTATGAAAGCTTCATTATCTCAGATGTAGACTGGAGGACACAGGGTACTAATTATAAGGAAAAATGGGAACCAGCCTGGAAATGGGTGGGTTTGGGTGGCCAGGATTGGTTAATAATGTAAGTTATGTTTTAGGAAAAAGAATCTTTTGAGAGCTTATCCTAGTTGTAAGTGAAAACAAATACAGACATTGTTTTATTGATGGAATTTAAGTCCTTTAACAGTCTTGAGTTGGAACATATGTTACTAAAATTAGCACATGACTCTTTGGTGTGGAACTGAAAGTACATGTTTCAAACACATGCAGGTCCAGAAAATGCTGCGGCTCATATCCTTTCCTCTACACAGAAGCTGGCATCCAGGTTTCATCTATACTGATAAATATAGGTTTAATCATGAGCACTCAGAAATTTAAAGTTATTAAAATTTTAATATAATGGTGTTTATATAGGTTTACTATGGGAACTGAATTAGTACCATGAGTCCTGGAACAGTGTTCCTTTATGAAAGCTTCATTATCTCAGATGTAGACTGGAACAGTGTTCCATTATGAAAGCTGCATTATCTCAGATGTAGGCTGTATGACTGCTCCAAGCCAAACTGATTTGGAAAATCTCTCGGAAACCACAAGTACGCACAGTACATGAAAAATAATAACTGTCACAAGGTAGGAAACTTCAGAACTCAGGACTATTCGACTCAGATGTGACTCACTTGTTTGGTGATAAGTTAGGGAGAGGTCTGCACAAAATAGGAAACTGGACATAGATTTGAAACAAACTTAAGTCTGCTGCTTGTGTGAAAGGTCAGAACATTGGTCAGAGGAAGACAGATGGGGACATTTTTGGTGCCCTTGCTTGCTATGGTGTCATGGAATAGTGGATGATTGCACAAATTAAATGGCATGCAAACACATGCACACTAATGGGTTATGCATCCCAACAGGTAATATATGACTAATCCAAAGAAAGAAAGATGTAAACTGGAACAGTACTCCCTTATAAAAGCTTCATTATCTCACTTCTGTTGATATCTTTATAGGTAGATTCCTTGTCAACTTGGCAGACTCCTTGTCAACTTGGCAGACTCCTTGTGATCATGACTGCTATGAAAAAATATGTCTTACACCTGTACTTCTCAGATATTAACTTATTTTAGACTAATGTTACTATTTCTATATAACATACCATAG
>JAECUM010033539.1:0-10369 GCA_016617855.1 Megalonaias nervosa
GGAAATCTTACCCTGGCCACTGGATCTAAAATCTTTGTGTCGGATTATCCACCAACGGCAAAGAATGAGATAACCACGAAAGTGTACGTGGATATGCGACGTGTCATACACAGCTCTGGGCACATTACAACCCTCACAGGAAATAATGGAAACCGGTGTGGAGTTTCTTTGTTAGCATCGTCGGCGGTCTCAAGCTCTAAAAAGGCTTATTATGGTTTGCAAATCAACTGGTGGCATAAAATGCTGGAAACGAGTGGGCCACGGCTTGAATTACATCAAATTTCTGGTTTCAGGTGTAGTTACCAGCTGCAGTAGCCATCAGGAAATTTCAAGTACGTGGGCGCAGCTCCAGAACACAGCGCATTCTCTCGTGGAGGTTAGATGGAATAAACCCTGACAGCACTGATGATGGTTTTTGTTTTCATAACGGTGCCTCTCCTATTGGTTCCACGACGCTTGAATTATGCATATCCGCTGCAAGCACGACCACGATGTATTCCACGTTTAAGTTTACTGTGCTTACGGCAGAACCTTCTAATCATGGGTTAAGACATTTCCAAATTTGTGCACTGGACGATCTACCATAGATCATTGCGACCTACTGTAAGTCAGTTATTTTAACATCATCCAACTAATATAGGTGGAAATTAAAGTTTCACCAAGGCGGAAATTGTCACAGGACGGCTTTCAACGATGCAGTTGTGCTTGAATCATGGGTTCCATAATCGGCAGCAGAACAACCGGTTGTGAAAACAACAAGGCCATGGAAGCACTTTTAACGTGAACATGTATAACGTGATTTGAAAATCGATCCAGATATCGCTGCTGTGTCATATACATATTTTGGAAATTAACAAAATCTAATCAGAATTTTTGAGAAAGTACATATGCTTCCACAAGGAAACTTTGTGAATCTTCCAAATGCATCTCGGGAACGTCTGGATACAATTAGTGACGAGAAAAATATGGAAGGAAATCATGTGGTCGGTGGGGTTCCAGGGACAGAGAGTTTATGTTTCCAGCGATAAAAACATTTGAAAAAGTAAGTCTCACGTAGAAAACATCGCACTGGCTGTATATTACATTTACAAATATAATCGGAAAATATCCTATTCCGCAAAAGATTTCTAGTTGTTACATGTAACTGAAGCACAGCCATATCTAGACCATCTTGAACTGAAAGGATCCTGTACAATAAAATCAGCCGACGACAATCACAAAAGGCTTAAATAGATTTCCACCTTATGTTGTTGGATAGACAGGGAGTGAAATTAAGGTCAGCGAGGAGAAAACTAACGTGCATGTGACGCTTATAAAGGAGAATTTATCAGAGCTTGAACTGCATTTGAAAGCATATGATAAAGCCCATCAGCGACATTAATCACATCGACGAGAATTTGTTGGAAGAGGACCGTTCCGAGCTATAATCTTATAATCGCTAATACCACCGAAATGCATACATGTACAAGAATGAGTACAGGCGAATTAAGCGCATCATCAGATTTATATCAGCAGCACCGTTCGCAGTGACCGCCGGCAGGGTAGTGTCTACTGGCGCTCTACCCAATTCGATGATGATGGTTCTTTCCTGAACGGGAATTGCATTGCAACCAATGGCACACGCATCAAACCTACATGGAGGCCAAACAGTAGCACCAAGAAGGCATTGCAGACCGATGTTGCTTTTCTGAAAGTCCTCAATAAAAAACACTTCTATCTTGGTGAGGCTCAATTTGACTTGCTGCTTCTGATTCGAGAAATGAGAACCGTCGACGACCTCATCATCATTATGGTGCCGACGTCGCTGGGCCGATTTTAAAAGTACTACGACAAAAAAATACTAAGCTGGTGTCTAAAAAAAGTTATCTCTTAATATAAAAATGTCTGATTATTATGACGACAACGACGAGGTAGAGGTATTTGTCACCGAGGTGATTCTCACAACCTGGAATCGCTCGATCAGTCTTCAAATTTTCGACTTGCGATTGCATCATTTTTAGTCGCCGCCATGTACCGTTGATCACGGCTGGGGTTTTCTTGATCCTGCTGCTCGATCTCATTGCATTGCAGACCGATGTTGCTTTTCTGAAAATCCTCAATAAAAAAACACTTCTATCTTGGTGAGGCTCAATTTGACTTGCTGCTTCTGATTCGAGAAATGAGAACCGTCAACGAACTCGTCATCATTATGGTGCCGACGTCGCTGGGCCGATTTTAAAAGTACTACGACAAAAAAAAGAATACCAGGCTGGTGTCTAAAACATGTTATCTCTTAATATAAAAATGTCTGATTACTATGACGACAACGACGAGGTAGAGGTATTTGTCACCGAGGTGATTCTCACAACCTGGAATCGCTCAACGAGGCCATCGCGACTGTGGTGAGAAATAATGCTCCTGTAGCTTTAAAACTTTCCTCGACGAAATCGTTAGGACCAGCACGCAGACAGATCTTGCTTACGCGACAGTAACTGTCAGGGGTATCCAGGAACAACATCGTTATACTCATTTACGGCGAAGATCTCACCAGGCATCATTGTATGAGATGTATTGGCGCAAAATACTTTCAATGGCTCTTAAAATTATCTCAGTCCTAAAAATAGAGGAAGCATGGCTGACCACAGCGTAGTCAATAAAGTTTACCCAGACCATGAAGTTGACAACACCCGATATCTCACTTATGCCATAGTGGAGAATCGAAAAGATATCCAGGACGCCATTTTGAACGCATGCCATCTCAATACAGACATCAGTGTGCCGCTCGAGTTCACCAAATTGGTCGGCATAAGAGCAGCTCTCGTATTACTCACAACAGCATTGCAAAAGGAGATCCACGATAATGGTACGCTCAACATCATCTACAATACAGATCTCATTATCAAACACAGCATCTCATTCAAGCATAGAGAAGAATTCATTAAACTAATACACGGATAAATAACAAAACAAAACTAAAAAAGCACGCACACACACACAAATATTATTTTCTTTATCCACCCGGAACATGCACGTGGACTACTTGGACGACACACGTATTTTTAGGGGTTATGTTTAACATCCGCTGCTACAACATTTTTAAATCCAGCACAAATGTAATCTAAGGCTGTTTATAATCAATAAATTGCCTAATAGATTATCCGATTTATCCTCGTTTATGTTAACACAAGTATCTTTTTAATGGGCACTTTACGTACATCCCCATTCTTCTTAGCCTCATAACTATTAAATACTGGATTAATCTTCCAATTTTCGACTTGCGATTGCATCATTTTTAGTCGCCGTCATGTACCCGTTGATCACGGCTGGGGTTTCTTGATCGTGTTGCTCGATCTCACTTTTTTGTAGTAGTAGTTGGTCGCTGTAATGTTTGGACCACCACAATTTTTACACGCGCATACATCATCACGAACACCTACTCCACACCCTAAACAATGTTTACGTCCTTTACTTCCGTTTTGATAGGCAAACAAAAAAGCAATAACAGAAATAATCTACAGATTATATATACACTTTTTGCTTCGTCGATGAATACAAAACAATGGCTGGACCAGACATAATTACCAAGCAGCAGCTACTTGATCGGTACAATGCACTCGTGGAAAAAACTGCTCCATTCTCAAAGCTTCTGATAATTCAGCATGACATCAGGAGTCGATCAAGGCTTGCTGACATTGACGAAAAGCTACCGAGATTCGATAAACAGGCCAATCACCGTCGACTCGACATAGTCATGCCAACCGTGACACCACGACGAACGGAAAAAGCATACCGATGTTCCGATAAGGGATGTGTTTACAATCGTCCTCAAGTACTTTAATGAGGATTCACTAAAGAACTACTGCAACGTAAACTAAAACATACCGATGACGCAGAATAGACAACACACACGGCTATCAAAGTTTATTTTACTGGAGAACAATAAAAGACATTGACGTTTAGCTCAAATGCAATTCGCTGATAGTTTATCGCAGCGACGATTTCAGCAACATCGTCCACATCGCGTGGTCGTTGATCCAACGTCGAATCGAAGATTATAAACAGTCAGTCACTCTTTATCTGGGTCAATTCTCTCTCGTTTCAAACTTCCAAATTTACAACGATACGTGGAGGTAAGCATATACGTATCTCCCAAACAAATCTCGCAGACAAAACCGTGCACTATCGGCGAAGACAACGATGACTTCTGTCTCATCTTTGTTATCTTGTCCGCGATATATACAGCTGAATGTCATGTGGATCGCGTCTGCAACTGCAAGCCGTATTTTGATACCATCAACACCGCTGGAATCATCTTTCCAGAGCGGTCAAAGACGTACCTGAACTTGAAGCACTCAGCTATTTAACCATCAACGTCTTTGTACTCGAGAAAAGGAATGCTGACGAGACACGATTTGTGTTCTATCCCATGCTCTTATCCAAAACATCCTCACAACTCAGCAACAATTACTTAATTACCAAAACCACGTTGAGTAAATCAAGGATTTTAGCCGATTGTGTCGATCACAATACACAACATAAAACTCATGAATGTTTATGTCATCGGTGCTTAACAATGCTATCCTCAACCCCAAAAACTACATTACGTCACGTTTGGATACTGTCAAAAACTACAAACCATCCAGATGCCACACAAAAAAACACTATAGTTTGAAAACAACTATATAAAATACGAGCAGACGCTTCATGTCACCTTTTACTTAGAAGCGAGACTTGAAACCTTCACTTGATCCTGAATATTTTTTCACCAAGGTGGGAAAAAAAAACAAACAAACAAAAAAACATGTACCATGAGCGATCGGATATAAAACATGCTGTGTCTCCGACGAAAGTTTGTGGTCGCCGTATAGTCAACATCGTGTCGTCTGGTTCTTTCAACAGTCGTAGCCGACAGGAAATGCATCACCGACCTGAGTCAAAATCGAACACCAATTCAACCACTCACATCACAACAACTACACCAACACACCTCAGCGCGATGAATCAATATCTGTGAAGAGAACATTAACCTGCCATATCACAGGATGTTATCAAGGAGTCGATCACGCTGACTGCAATCTACTCTTTAAAGATCATAATTACGCTCCGGTGATTGTACATAATCTGCGAAGGTATGATGGGCATTTTATCGTCGCAGCACCCAATTATCCTCGCGTCAAAGAACTCATAAAATCTGTTGGAACCCAAATCACGTGCATCCCCAACAACATTGAAAAGTACATTTTGTTCTAGATCGGACCTTTCCGATTAGTCGAACTGCTCAATTCATGCCGTCTTTGCTTGAATAACTCTCAGGAAACTGTCCTGTGTTCCCCAACCGAAAAAATAATTTGGATACAAAGCACATTTACTCAGACAAAAAGAACTGTATCTGTACGAGTACATCGATACATCTTTAAGATTCTATGAAAAATCGTTGTCGCCCTAAAACGCCTTTTATCCGTCATTGCATATTTCAGGAATCAACGAAGATGAATACCAACGAGCAAACAACACCTTGAAAGAATTCAACTACAAAACACTAGCAGATTATGTCTATCTCAAAACAGTTGCGAGCATGCTCGTGGATGTATTCGACAATTTCAAAGAAACGTACATGGACCATTACCAACTCGATCCACGCTGGTATATATCATCTCCTGGGCTCTCATAGGACGCACACCTCAAGCAATCTGGAGTCACCTTAGAATTATGTACCGATCCAGATACGTTTATGTTCAACGAAGAGATGGTATGACGAGAAATGTCATCAGCAAAAAACACGCCGTCGCCAACAAGAAATACATATCCCCGTTCTATCCCAACAAGCCTTCCGTGTACACCATTTACCTCGGCGCGAACAATCTCTATGATGGGCCATATCACAACCACTTCCCACAGGAGGATTTCACTGAATCACAGAACAATCCTCGAGGAAAGGCGAACAAAATTCGAGGATGGCTGGGAATATTTCGACAAAGAAGATGTCCTTTACCCAAAACATCACGATGCTCACAACCATTATCCCTTTTGCGCTGAGAAACCTATTTTCTCCAACGAAATGGTGTCTCCGTAACAACTACAAAAGAGTATATTCGCCGAAGATGAACAACTACATTGATTCCAATATAAAACAACGCGCCAAATCAACCAAGGCATTCGACAAAGACATTTTTGAAAATCATAAAGAATAACGTGTTCGGCAAAAGAAACCAAACATTTGGCATAGAAATAGATAATATAAATGGTCAAAAACACCATATGAAGAGATAAAATGGTAGCAAGTAATTCGTTCTTGCACAAACAAATACTCGATGAAGAAGTAGTCGCCATCAAATCCAGAGAAAACAATCTCAAACTCTATAAACTTGTCTACGTGTGCATGGCCATACTGAACCTCTCCAAATTGCGCATTTTCGAGTTTCACTATGACATTATCAAAAAACTAAAACATAGATCAAGCCACATTGCTTATGATCGATACAGACTCGCTCGTGTATGAGATTCACACAGAAGATTTGTACCTAGACATGTTCGACCACAAACAACTTTTCGATCTCATCGATTATCCCATACATAGCCCATGTCGCTGAGATGAGAAAAACAAATATAGGAATGTTCAAAGATGAAGCTCATGGGATACTTTTTACGGAATTCATTGGACTTCGATCGCAACTATTCTGCAACATACTCGAAGATGGTACCCTCATCAAAAAATCCTGTCATCGGTCACATAGCTTCCATAGATCTCGACAGACACTCAGTATACGGACATCTACACTATTAAACCATGAGAACATTTCAATCCCAACGACACAAACTATATACACTACTCATCAACAAAACAGAACTCCATCCCTTTGATGATAAACGATAATCCACCGATGGCATTTACGCACCAGCGCACGGCCACTTTAAAATACAAGGATGAAACACACACACACACACACACACACACACACACACACACACACACACACACACACGCACACACACACACACAAACACACCAAAACCAACACACACACACACACACCAACACACACACACACACACACACACACACACACACACACACACACACACACACACACACACACACACACACACACACACACACACACACACACACACACACACACACACACACACACACACACACACACACACACACACACACCTTACTGATATTCACACTAAAATATACACTGAGCCGGAAATCATCACCACCACCCTAGTAGAATACACAAATAGGGGAACACTAAACCGCTCTGTTTCTCGTAATCCAGAATCCCATTTATATACTACTTATATTATCGAAACAAGAATACAGTAAGCATGATCTTTACAATAGTGTTGGGGACATGACCATTCTATACGACATGGACCTGCTTAAAGTCTCATAAATGTTTAAAAAAACAGCAGATTGGATACAAATGCAGGCTTGTACCCCCTAACCTTGATCTTCAGATGTAGGGGTCTTTTCAAATAAACACTTATAAAAGGTAGCGTTTCTTAAGAATATCTTATTAATTTATAAGCTGAATCTGCACATAAAAAAGTTGTTAAATCATGTTTTTCATTCTCGTGACTTGACTTTGAGGAAGTGGTCCTGCTATTGTATGTGACATGCACGCAAGTCAGAATATAAAACTGGCCAACGTTTCATTGAAATATCGTTTGGAGTTCACAAGTTATGCAACAGGCAATGATATAAATCATAGGTTGTTTTCTTCCCGTGATGTTACCTTGACTTCAAGGCAGGGACTGTGATATTTGATACACCATTTATACTTGATATAGAATCAACTTCAGTAAAGCATCTTCAATTAAAACCCTAAGCTATGGACAAAGGCAAACTATATAATTGCATTTTCCCTTGTCGTCGCTTTCTCTTGAGAACAAAGCTGGGAAATGGTACGTGACACGCCGTATCATAATGGTACTTTCGTTTCACAATTCCTCAAACATATTAACAGAGAGGTGGACAAAGCCATGCATCAAGGAAACCAAACGTAAGATTGGCATCTAATGAGTCGCAAATGACACAATCATTTTTCAAATTCTCATATATGTACCGTGCTAATCATTCTTGACCACGTCGTCTGGTCACGTGTTTCATTTTTAGGTTTATTCTATGATATATATGCCTATCATTTATCGAGCATACAAACTCAAAGTGGGAAATCATTGGTTAATTTTAAACGTACTCATTTTCTGATATTATCCTTCTATTAAAGTGTAAATATACATATCTGTAGAATCAAATATACACTATACGTTGCAAATGTTCATTTATATGCACCTATGTATATATCTACTATGGGGTAACATGTCTATGAAATGTTCCTTTACACTATATTTTATATATATATGTATATTGTTACCACCCTGCAGTTAAATTACATATGTGTTAAAATTTAGATTCTTCTAATTCTTTGTTTCATTTTTATTTCATTTTTACATCATTAAATATAGTCACTATTATTATGATGGTTATGTTTGCATGGATCTAATAGTATGTTAGAAACATCGTATTTATTTAAAACGTAAATGTGACTCATGTAAGCACGAGCTTTGTATGATAGTAAATTCGTCGCAAGTAAACATTCAGCAGTAGTGATGTAAATGATTGGCTGATACTTGTTCAGGCTTTCATAATGTCCAGATGGATTGCGAAATCACACGTGTTAATCGTGCGTGTGTACATGAAACGACGTATTGGTTTCTTATATATGCTTAGTTATCGGTAAGAAAGTTCAGTCAGTAATAGTTATAGTCGTAGTCAGTCATAGTTGAGAGTCACATCATAAGATCTTGTAGAGTTTCTAATACCTTAAGGAAAAGGTATTCCTGTGCTGGAAAGAGTTGTGCATTCGTACGAGGAACAACATGTGTTGTGTTAGTGGTGGTTGCTGTATTTCATCTACTTTATAAATAATTATTTTCCCTGGAGAACAATACTACTGGCTTTGGACAAAGACATTTGTTGAAATTATTTCTAAATTGGAGCAGAACCATACAAATTGTGATTCACAGTGAAAATTCTGGACGTTCTGTGTTAGCCTTCGTCTGACGTCATCATCCACCATCTTGGAACGGAACTGAGATTCAGACTATATCAAATTAGAACTGTTTATTCACAGGACTTGTGTTTTCACAACTTTAGAACAAATTTTTGGATCGTTTTCGTAAATCGTAAGCCTTGTTTCGCATATTTACCTTTTCACCGTGTTTTCTAGGGAAATAAATTAGTTTTGTTAAAATTTACAAAGCTTGTTGTAGTCACTCTTTCTTTGTGTTACTTTGAACGAGCCGGTAGGTAACATAAAGAAACTGGGGGCTCGTCCGGGATGGATCTATGAAATTGTCTGATTTATGAAATTGGCTGATATATGGATTTGGCTGATATATGAAATTGGCTAAATATTGAAATTTAAATTCCCTAGTTCATTTTATTTGAAATTTTAGTTAAAACAACAGGTTTTAAGAATGTCAAAAGTGGAGTTTTCTTTCTAGTCCAACTCAACAACAGTTGGATAGCCTGAAGAAGGATGAGTTGCTTGAACTTGCCAGAAAGTACGATCTTTCTGAAGCAAAAGCTTCCTTTACAAAACAAGATTTCAAGAAAATTTTAGTTCAACATTTGGTAGAAAAGAATATTTTTGACCAAAGTGTTTTGGCATCTGTCATTAAGTCTATGACATACTCTGACAGTAAGAAATAGAACTAAAAATAAGAAAAATGGAAATAGGGTTAAGGAAGCTCGAGTCAGAATGAACAAATGAAATTACAATTAGAAGAAAGGGAAAAATAAAGACAAATGCAATTAGAAGAAAGGGAAAAATAAAGACAGATGCAATTAGAAGAAATGGAAAAAAGAAAGAAAAATAGACGAAAGGGAAAAAGAAAGACAAATGGAATTACAAAAATAACAAATTGAATTACAAAAAGAACAAATGCATGTACAGAAAAGGGAAAAAAAGATAAAGAATTTCAACTTAGAATGAGAGAGTTGGAGCTGGCAAGTGACAGGCACGATTCCACTTCTCGTGCAAATTCAAATTTTAACATTTTAGGAAACATCAAGTTAGTTCCCCCTTTTAGTGAAAAGGAAGTAGACAAATATTTTATTCTTTTTGAAAAAGTTGCTGAGAATTCGAAATGGCCAAGAGAGTATTGGACTCAATTATTGCAGAGTGTGCTTTGTGGCAAGGCCAGAGATATCTATATATCTCTGTCAGTACAACAAAGTTCTGATTACGATTTGGTTAAGGAATGCATCTTGAAGGGTTATGAATTAATCCCTGAGGCTTATCGGCAAAAGTTCAGAAACTATAGGAAAGATGCTAGACAAACTTATGTCGAATTTGCTAGAGAAAAAGAACAGTTA
>JAECUM010033540.1:0-38186 GCA_016617855.1 Megalonaias nervosa
CTAGGTCATACACGAGGTGTTTTCCAGTACAAATCGGACAGAATGTCACAATATGAAGTCAAAATGAAAGCGCCATGTGTCGGAAAAAGTCGTACTACCCTGCATTAGTAATGATTAAACCCGACGTCCTCTTTTTTTGGACGCAGTTTAATAACAGACTGCATTTGTAAAAAAAAAACAATATTCCATAACAATCAATACTTTTCGGCTGAAAATTCTGTGACGGCAAGAAAGTTGCAGACCATTCAAGAATCTGGAATAAATAAACTTTATTATATGCTCATTTTTGTCTCTGTTAACTTTACATTGTCAGAATCGTGCACTATTTTACGATATTGTACTCGCGCGTAACTTCACATTGAACTCACGTGTGCAAAATAGTCTATTAGGAACTACTTTGTAAACAAATCATGTACACTCTCGTAGTCGACGCTTTACGTTTTGGTTGGTTAAATTTATTTCTGAATGAACTAAAGCAGCTGTTTTGTGGACTGCCACATACCAGCTGCTTTGGCACATTCCGCGTTAACCTTGTTGATACAATGTTTCGGATTTAGACTAGCTATAGACGCCAGACAAGGTCCTTACAAATAACATGCAAGTGACAAGGCATAAACTGTCTTCTTTAGCTGGTAATACGAATGGCAAAAAACAAAAACAAAAAAAAAATGGCAAACAAATATACTTACAGTTTTACATCCTGAATTTCCTCAAAATGTACTTTCTTTGTTCTGCAAATCCGAATTACATGAGCCATGTCATGGGTTCTCAAGCTTGATTACACATTTCGAAATTGTACTGTAATTTCGACTATATTCCAAGTGCAATTACATCCTCCTTACAGCACTCAAAATGAAATAAACAGTATATTCCATAGCGTCTTTTTGATAATTACAATTGAAAGACTTCATATTTTCGTACATTATGATTTCAAACATTAAATGACAGAACAGAAACACATTTTCAGATGCAACACGCTTCTCCCTCGCTGCTTCAATCCGATGTATTTCATGTAGAATCGGCACCGATAAATCCAGTCTATAATCACGAAATTTCGTAGAATCGACAAAAGTACCAAAATCTATTCATTCCAGATCAAATGGAAAAGTTGTTGCAATGCGCATTAATTCACAATATGACTCCAAATTTAAATCTGAAGTAGACCAAAACGCCATTTTCTTTCGAAAGTTATGTCTAGCGCGCGACTAAGTTCAAATTTATCTGGGTGGAGTTATGTGCGCATTCATAATGTTGTTGTGTAATGATGAATCTGCGCTTGTGTATTTAGTTTGGAATACGGCATACATTCAGTTACTTTGTGTCTTGTAGTGTATTTTTTATATATATAATTAAGCCTTAGGTAGAATCAGAAAATGAGCATATAATTAAAAGTTTACTGCATTTGTATGGGAAAATATGAACTCGTTTTGTCGGATGGATATACTGCACTCCCAAGGTCGTGCAGTATTTCCATCCGAAAAACTCGTTCAATTCCCATACAAATGCAGTAACCTATAATTATTAAACTATATTAGTATTAAATTTCAGAAGAAAAAAAAATTATTTAATTTCACATCAGTAAATGCTCTAACATGGTCGGCCTGGTGTCAGGATAATGTGACTGGGTGGGACATCATGCTACATGTCTGCAGCATGATGCCCCAGTGTTATACATCACAATAAGCTGCCACACTGCAGACATCGTAGCGATATGACTGAAAAATTGTTAAAGCTACGTTAGAAATCCAAATCACACACACACACACACACACACACACGTCTAGCATTAATCTACCCCACCCCACCCGGCAGTCTGTACCCTCTTTACGATTTACTTACGTCATTTAATTCATCAGCTTATAATTTCTAACCCGATCGTCGCCATGGGATCTGACACAACGATCTTCCTCAGTAGTAATGTTAAGTATTATACGGCAACGGAGGTTATATTTACAAAACATATGCAGCAGCATTGGCAAAATAGCGACTGCAATACGACTACGGTTTTGTTCATATTCGACCATGCGTACAATTTTGGCTTGCCGGGCTCATGTAGCAATTTGGATATAATCGTGCTTCAGCCTGTACTTTTATGAAACTGTCTTAACAGCCTGACGCGGTTCAGCTAAAATACCCAACGATGTAAGTATGATAGCTCCGCTTGCGCCTCTTGGTATTTGTATATTACGCTTTCGTAATTATTTCAGTTGTTGTACTGCTTTCGTTGCATTTCGTTGATCGGGGCAACAAGTTATTGCACAACCTGTTGTGGTTGATCCAGGCAAACCAGGTGTGGTCCTAATAAATCAAATATGTCAGTTTTTTCATACGGCTTGGTATTCGGCTCTGGCGCGAATTATCTAGTCTGATGACACATGACATGCTTATATATAAAAGGAAATCAGTGTATAATTGAGAAATTTTTGTATTGTTGTTTTTACTTTAGCAGGATCCGAAAATAGTCCCTTCAATCGGGCTATTATTTATTCTCGTATCCTTTTTCCCTTACGGGCCCGTTTCACTAAAGTGAGTAAGCTATGCGGAATATACGTCTGGCGTAGTTGTTGTTGAAGGGTTTAACGCCATTTTCAGCACAACATAGGTTATACATGGCGGCCAGTATAAATGGTAGAGGAAGAACCTGGAAGAACCCTGGAAAGAACCACCGACCTACGAGAAGCTCCTGGCAGGTCTTTTCAGATACCCACACTGGCCGCGCCCGAGACTCGAACCCACGCAGACAGAGGCGAAACGGCCACTCAGGGCCCCTACGTCTAGCGTAAGTTAAGCAAACTATCTTGCGTAAGCATAATTTTCCCGTTTCAATAACCTTCCGTAAAACACGCGTTAACGTAAATACTAGTGTAACTTTAAGGCAGGCACCTAGCTGGCGCAAGTTTTGCGTAAGGAAAAATTGGCGGCTTTTATCATTATCGGGCTCAATCAAATCCAAATGCCAGACGAAGTTTGCGACGCCAACGTGTGTTCCGGGACAGAACACTGGTCCTCGATACTTTGGAAGTCATAAGTTTAATATCAAGATATCGCTTTCCAAGAAACATTATTCTGCAACTCACAGAGTTGGGGAGATGATATACAGAGACCAACGTTGTGATCTCATCCATTACCCATACACATTCAGGTTTGTATTTTGCCTGGTCCATTCATATTTAAGTATGGTACTCGGAATACGCTGCTATAAATAGAATTTACATGCCCAATGAGAATCTGTTAGCTGACAGGTGGTTCAGATGGTATTTTGCGGGTTGGGGGAATTAAGAATACTCATTATGCAGTGTGTGTGTGTGTGTGTGTGTGTGTGTGTGTGTGTGTGAAATAAGAACAAGAACTTAAAAACTATTTAAGCGACACCATTAGTAATATACAAATAATATTCCAAATTTCTGTTTAATTAGCTTTTCATATTAACGTTGTATCCTGTACAGTTATAAAAAAAAAAAAAAAAAAAAAATAGTCTCATCTCATGTAGGCATTCAACATCGACTATTTCAGTAATGGGCGACATGTTTTACAATTTGATTCTACATACCTTTAAGTGGCAAGCATTCACTTCGTTAGGATTCTTATACATCCATATTCTTTTAGAAGGTCGTTATTTAGATGCCCCTAGAAATGCATACGCCAAAATCAATGCTAAAGTACGCATTTTTGGACGAAATGAACCTAAAGGTGTGATCCAGTACAATCCGGATTGAATGTAGCGCGCTGTCATGTCACAGTGAAAGCTACACGTATTGATAAAATATATTCGTACTACCAATTATTGGACGATTCCACTTCACGTGCTCTTTACTTGACCCAAGTTCAGTACATGGCCACCATTGTAAAAGAACAGAGAGATCGATAATTTTAGTCTACAAGTTTCTTGAGGACAGTTAAGGTGCAGAACATTCAATAATCAGGACTGAATAGACTTTGGTCAAAGAAAATTAGTGTTAAACTTTAAAAGAACAATTTATATTAATTTTAAATCAGTAAATGCACATACTTGACCCGTGTGACTTTTACTATAGTTGAAGACCGCTGTAAGTCTTTCTGGCAAAGTATTGTCTCCCCTCCCAGTATGTATTTTTTTTTTAATGCACTGATTTAATTGTACAACAGAGGACCACATAAATATTTCCCTGTATTTCCAAAAATTTCCCACAACGATGCATACAGATGTATCGTAAATATCAAAGTAATAAATAGCTGGTTGAAGTTTTTCACAAACGAGTTTGACGTTTTATAAAACGAAACCCACAAAAAACCGCCGCTACTAAAAATTTGCGACAACAAATAAACTTATCTTACTATAAACATATCATATATACTATAATATAAGGTTATATTGTGCTGTAGCACATTTGACTTGAGTATAGATAATGTTCTTGCGTGTTCTTACAAATTGTATTCGTGTTCTATTGATAAAACGTCATACTACTGTTATTATAACAAAATTATTAATTTTAGAACAATGCATCAAACATGATTTTTTTTTTTTCAAAGCCACCGATAATGGGTGTGAATGCACCTAACAGGCTCAGTCGACCTGACTTGAACTATTAGAGGCTCGGTTAGGGGGCAGCATAAGCATACGGCTCCTATATACATTAATATTTATTGTTTTCTCCCAATTTAATTATATTATTTCAGTTGTTACGTGTAGGCTAGTACTAATGTAACAAAAGAAAAGAGCGAAGCCAACAAGTTTTGTAAATTTTAACAAAATAATTTATTTCCCTAGAAAACAAAATAAATATATGAAATAGGACTTACGCTTTGTGAAAATAGTCCAAAATTTAATCCTAGAATTGAAAAATATAAGTCTTATCACTAAACAGTTCTAACTGAATCCAGGTTCGAATCTCTATGAATTTCCAAAATCGAAGGCGATGACGTTAGATGAGGTCGTTGTACTGATGGCAAGAGAGCCTCGCTGAATAACAATTTATAATGTTCCCGTTTAGAATTCCAGAATAAATTTCCACTGTATGTCTTTGTCCCAGAACTTTTATAAAAAAGAGCACTTATGTAGTTTTCTAGAGAATGAATTATTAAATTCCAAAAAATAGATGAACTTCAAAACAAGCCGGCATCAACAATAGAAACACCTTGTACCCTCAAGGTGTAAGATACAACTGACTGAAAAACTCTGAAAATTAATATTAAAACCCTCAATTTTAGACCACATGGTGGCCCACGTGGTCACCCAGATCAAACAACGCAGTAAAAGCGCACAGACGATAGACACGTACGTCTTGAAAGAACTTAACGAATCTTACCATAAGATTTAATTTAAAAAATTGTTTACAAATTAGAGCTATCACGCAAGCAGAACATGACCTTGGTAATAGCCAATCGTTTTCACTCGATGTTTACAAAATCTATGAACCAAGGTGAGCTAAAAATAGTGCTTAAGCAACGGTTACATTCTAATCAGGTGAAGTGAATTTTCCGAAAAGAGATTCAAATATAATGAAAATTATCATTACAATAAAATGTAATGAAACAAAATTAAAATAAAAATAAATTTAAAACTAACACACAAGCAATTTAATTACATATACGTTAACACTTCCCCCCATAAAGAAAAAGAAAGACTTATGAAAAAAAGCTTTCATTTTATCATATGCAAATTATACATGAGGTAAAACAAAATTACATAAGAAAACTCTTATGAATTATACAAAGTGAACATGAAATAATAATATTTCTATACACGGGAAAGTGCATCTGCAATCAAATTGACTTTTCCTTCGATGTGCCTGATGTCAAGATTATATTCTTGTAAAAACAAACTCCACCTTTATAAATCTTTGATTTTTATTTTTCATCTTGTCGATGAAAGTAAGGGGGTTGTGATCACTAAACACAAGAAACGGAGAAGGAGCTGAACTAATGTAAACTTCAAATTGCTGTAATGCCAATATTAAAACCAAACATTCCTTCTCGATTGTTGAGTAATTTCTTTGGTGCTTATTTAATTTCTTAGAGAAATAGCACACTGGGCGATCAACACCATTTCTATCTTCTTGAATCAATACTGCTCCAACCCCAACATCACTTGCATCAACAGATAATTTAAAAGACTGATTGAAATTTGGAGCTGTAAGAACCAGCGCACTTTTGAGTATGGCTTTTAACCTATCAAAAGCCTCCTGACATTTTTCAGTCCAAAGAAACCTGTTTTTCTTGCTCAACAAGTTTGTCAGGGGTTCAGCAATATTAGAAAACTTCGAACAAAATTTCCGATAGTATCCAGCCATACCCAAAAATCGCATCAGTTGCTTTTACTGACAGGCACAGGGAATTCAGAGATAGCCTTGACCTTAGCATCTATAGGTTTAATTTGACCATGTCCCACAATATGTCCTAGAAAAGTTACACAAGCACGGCAGAACTCACTTTTAGAAAAATTAATTGTCAAATTTGCATCAGCGAGTCTGTCAAAGAATTTCCGAATCGTGGCTAGACGTTCTTTCCAAGTATCGTTGTAGATGATGACATCATCGATGTAAGCATCACAAATATCTAGACCAGAGGTAATCATATTCATCAAACGTTGAAAAGTACTTGGGGAACCCTTCATCCCGAACGGCATTACTTTATATTGACAGAGTCCATCTGGAGTCACAAATGCTGAAATTTCCTTTCCCTTTCCGTCAGTGGAATTTGCCAAAATCCTTTCAGAAGGTCAAATTTGGTGATTTCCAATTTTATCAATGCAGTCATCGATTCTTGGTAATGAAAATCGATCTATTTTTGTCACACTGTTCACCTTTCTATAATCAGTGCACATACGAAAAGTTTTATCTGGTTTCGCAACAAGTATACATGGTGAACTCCAGTCACTTTTACTGGGCTCTATGAAATCGTTCTCCAGCAAATACTGAATTTCATTTTTCAAGTGTTCCTGTTTGAGAGGGTTCATCATGTATGGATGTTGTTTCACAGGTTTTGAATCTACAATTTCAACGTCATGAAAAATTTTGTTTGTCCTTGTAGGAATATCTGGAAACAAGTGCTCATATTTGAATAATAACTGTTTAAATTCATTCCTTTCTTGTTGTTGCAAATGTAAAACTTTCTGGTCCAGATTTTTCATAATTTCCGAATTCCGAAGATTTTTTACTCCAAGATCAACAGAGTCAGAATGAGTTTCTTCACTTAAATCCTCAGTTTGTGGGACAGGTACAACTAAATTAATTGCATGATTTATTTGGCTATCTCTTTCAATATACTCCTTTAACATGTTAATGTGGCAAAGTTGTTTTTGTTTTCGCCTCCCAGGAGTATTTATGATGTAATTTAAATCATTTACTTTCATTTCAACCATGTATGGACCATAATACGTGGCCTGATGGGGATTTTGTGGAATGGGCAAGAAAGCTAGAACTCTTATCACCAGGCTGAAAACTCCTATCCCTTGAGTTTTTATCATATCTTGATTTCATTCTGGACTGAGTAGAGTGCAGATTTGCTCTTGCGACCTCACAAGCCTTTGACAACTTGTACTTAAAATCAGAAACATAGTCAAGAAGATTGAGCTCATTATCTTCATTAGAAAGAAGTTTCTCTTTCAACAACTTCAATGGTCCACGCACAATGTGTCCGAAAACTAGTTCAAAGGGACTGAATCCTAAAGATTCTTGAACTGACTCCCTCACAGCAAACAAAAGTAAATGAATGCCTTCATCCCAATTTTTACTCGTATCAAAGCAATATGACTGAATCATATTCTTCAAAGTCTGACAAAATCTTTCTAAAGCCTCTTGGCTCTCAGGTGGTAAGCAGAAGATTTAAATTGTTGAACGCCTAATTCATGCATAGCTTGCTGAAAAATTCCAGACATGAAATTTGACCCATGATCCGATTGGACAGATCTGGGAAGGCCAAATTGAGTGAAAAAAAAAATACTTTATCAAAGCTTTTACTATAGTTTTCGTTTTAATATTCCTCAAAGGAATTCCCTCTGGGAATCTTGTTGACGCACACATAATGGTCAACAAATATTGGTTGCCTGACTTGGTCTTAGGTAAGGGATCAGCACAATCTACCATAATTCTGCTAAATGGTTCGTCAAATGCAGGAATAGGTTGCAGATGAGCCTTAGGTATCTTCTGATTAGGTTTGCCTACCATTTGACAAGTATGACAAGATCTACAAAATTTACAAACATCACTTTTGATTTTTGGCCAATAAAAGTGAGTCAAGATCTTGTGATAAGGTTTATTTATCCCTAAATGATCAGCCAGAGAGTTTCATGGGTCAAACTAAGTATTTCCTGTCTGTAAGATTTTGGAACTATAATTTGATAGTTCACTGACCACTCATCACTAGCAGGTACCTCGGGAGGTCTCCATTTTCGCACAAGAATTCCATTTTTAATGAAATAACAGACAGGTACTTCAGTGGCTTCAGTTTCACTAATGGCCCTCTGAAACAAACAGGAGATTTCAGGATCTTTTTCCTGTTCGACGACAAGTGATTGTCGTTTATCACCCTGTTTAGATAAAAGAGAATGAGTAGTTAAAAAAGGATCACTGTGATGAATACCTTTTGATTGATCCATATCAGGAGCGAAAGTGACCTCATCAAAAGCCTGACTAATACATGTGTCAGCTAAAGGAATATTTTCATTATCAAAATCGTTCTCAAGAGCTTTTTTTTGCCATAGCTCTGGTAACTGCACAAGCTGGGTATAAATCAGAGAATTCTTTTTCAATAGGATCAACTTTCTGATGCAAAGAAGGCTTGTCAGTTACAAGTGGATTAACCACAACCTTGTCTCCAGCTAGGTCATTGCCTAGTAACAAATGAATGCCCTCAAGGGGTAAAGAAGAAACTATTCCGACTGTCACAGGTCCTGAAACTAAGTCTGATGACAAATTTACAGAATGGAGAGGAACATTAACAAAGCCGCACTCTACTCCCTAAATGAGAACACTCTCATTAGAACAGGACTTCTCAGAAAAAGGCAAAGAACCTGATAATAAAATACTCTGAGAAGCTCCTGTATCCCTTAAAATTTTAATAGGGATAGGATTGGCCAAATCACCCAAGAGTGATATAGAACCCTTTGATATGAATGGTTCATAATTCTCCATAATAAAATCAGACTGGGGTTTATTAGACAAAACAAATGTGTTGCTTTCAATACATGACCGTGACCTTGACCTCTTAGATATAAGAGCATTTGGGATAGGTCTATCTTGATTCTGATGCCTATATTTCAATTTGAAGCAATCAGAAATGACGTGTCCTTTTTTCTTGCAATAGATACACATAGGATTAGACAAGGATTTTGAATCAAGTTTATCAGAAGCTTGATTTTTGAAAGTTGTGCCAAATGAGTTTTAGAAGGAGTCGTATTAGGCTGAAATACCTTTTTACCAGTAGACTGCTGAGTGAAAGAATTGCCTACAACAGAAACTTTATGAGCTGAAGAATACTCATCAGCAGCAAAAGCAGCATTTTCCAAGGTTTTGATCTTATGCTCTTCAAGATGAGTCTTAATGTAACAATGGACACAGTTTTCAAACTCTTCAAGTAATACAGGTTGTTTGAAACTTTCATAATCATGTTCAACTTTCTTGGCTAAGCACCATCTCTGAAATAACTGCTCTTTTTCTCTTGCAAATTCGACATGAGTTTGTCCAGCTTCTTTTTTATAGTTCCTAAATTTTTACTAATAACCCTCAGGGACTAACGCATAACCGTTTAAGATACAGTCCTTAACCAAATCATAGTCAGCATTTTGATGAACTGACAGGGATGCATAGACTTTCCGATCTATGCCAAAAGGTACACACTGTAATAATTGAGTCCAATGCTCCCTTGCCCATTTCCCATTTTCAGCAACTTTTTCAAAATTAAAAAAAAATATTGACCTACTTCCTTTTCGCTAAAAGGGGGGACTAACCTAATATTTATTGTAATGTCAAAACTTGAATTTGTATGTGAAGTGAGATCGTGCTTTTCACTTGCCAGCTCCATTTCTTTCATTCTAATTTGAAATTCCCTTTCATCCTTATCTTTTTGCATCTGTCTCTCTCTCTCCCTCTCTTCTAATTGCATTTATCTTTCTCCCTCTCCTGTCTCTCTCTCTCCTCTTTCTCAAATTGTAATTTCATTTATCATTCTCTCTTTCCTGTCTCTCTCTCCTCTTTTTCAAATTGCAATTGCAATTGCTTCTCTTCTACTTGCAACTGCATTTGTTTCTCCTCTTTACCTTTCTGAAGCTCCAGCTTCCTTAACTCTAATTCCATCTTGTATTTCATTTTTAATTCCTTTACTTTTATGTCAGAGTCTGATACAGACTTACTGACCGAAGCCAAAACACTTTTATCGAAAACATTCTTCTCTACCAAATAATGAATCAAAATGTTTTTAATTTCTTGCTTCATTAAGGAAGCTTTTGCCTCAGAAAGATCGTAATTTTTGGCAAGTTCAAGCAACTCATCTTTTTTCAAACTATCCAACTGCTCCAGAGTAGGACTAGAAAGAAAAGTCTCCACTTTTAATGACATTGTGAATAAAAGCCTGTTGTTTTCCTAAAGATTTCAAACAAAATGTAAAATAGTACTTGGGATTTAAAACTAGGAGAATTTAAATTTCAAAAATAATTTTCTGAAATATTTTAGCCAAATTTTCATATATCCCAAGGACGAGGAACCCCAATTTTCTTCTTGTTATTTGTAGGATAGTACAAATGTAACCAAAAAAAGAGTGAAGTCAACAAGCTTTGTAAATTTTAACAAAATAATTTATTTCCCTAGAAAACAAAATAAATATATGAAATAGGACTTATGGTTTGTGAAAATAGTCCAAAATTTAATCCTAGAATTGAAAAATATAAGTCCTATCACTAAACAGTTCTAACTGAATCCAGGCTCGAATCTCTATGAAGTTCCAATATGGAAGGCGATGATGTCAGATGACTTCGTTGTACTGATGGCAACAGATCCTCGCTGAATAACAATTTATAATGTTCCCGTTTAGAATTCCAGAATAAATTTCCACTGTATGTCTTTGTCCCAGAACTTTTCTAAAAAAGAGCACTTACGTAGTTTTCTTGAGAATAAATTATTAAATTCCAAAAAATAGATGAACTTCAAAACAAGCTCACATCAACAATAGAAACACCTTGTACCCTCAAGGTGTAAGATACAACTGACTGAAAAACTCTGAAAATTAGTATTAAAACCCTCAATTTTAGACCACATGGTGGCCCAATGGTCACCCAGATCAAACAATGCAGTAAAAGCGCACAGACGATAGACACGTACGCCTTGAAAGAACTTAACGAATCTTACTATAAGATTTGATTTTAAAAAATGTTTACAAATTAGAGCTATCACGCAAGCGGAACATGACCTTGGTAATAGCCAATTGTTTTCACTCGATGTTTACAAAATCTATTTACCAAGGTGAGCTAAAAATAGTGCTTAAGCAATGGTCACATTCTAATCAGGTGAAGTGAATTTTCTGAAAAGAGATTCAAATCCAATGAAAATTATTAATACAATAAATGTAACAAAACAAAATTAAAATAAAAAAGAATTTAAAACTAACACACGAGCAATTTAATTACATATACGTAACACAGTGATATATTTTTTCACTTTGATTATCATAAAAATGTTGTTTTTTATGTAATAAAAGGTTAATATTAATAGTGTACACTCTAAGATTGATTTGCAACTTCCTGGACACTGTCATCAATTTCTTATAAAAATAAAAATTAAATATCAATTTTTGTGTCTTTTAGTGTGCATCTTCTGTAGATGAAATACAGTACTTTTTTAAAATGCCAACCAACCAAACTTATCGACAAATTTAATTGAGATGGAAAGAGAGCATAATGGAAATAAAATATACATAAATAAATACAGGCAGAAATACTGAAAACTAAATATGTCGATACATCTACTTCTTTCTTGTGATTCTAAGCATGAGGGTGGGATAGGGAGGGTTTTTTTAAAAATGGGTACAAATGGTGCCATTACACTTTTGAAATCAAACAACTTGCTTCAATTCTGTTATACTGTCAATGTGTATCATAGGGCATAAGGAAAGCAGACATCACAATGGCCCACTGACCACTCAAATCAACACCAGGCTTGGTTACCCCAGCTCTATTGACTGTGTCCTTCACAGGGGTAAATGGCAGTCATGCTGCAGACATTACATGGGCCCACTGACAAAAAGAATCAACACCACGCAGGGTTATCCCAGCTCTGTTGATAGTGTATATCAGAGGGGCAAATGTCAATCAACTGTCATGCAGCAGATATTACAATGGGACATTGGCCACTCAATTCAACACCAGGCCAGGTAGGAAGACTACCTACTGACATTTTGCCATGTGTGATTAGTCAGAAACCTGTCAATCTCTTACTATACACATATATGATTGCAAATAATTGTAATGTATGTACAAAAAAACCTTTGCTCATTTATTGTTCTTCACCATTTAAAAAAATTAAGATACGTTTCATGAAAATATTGTTATGACTCTATGGTCTTAAACTACGTTAACAGAATAGTTCGAAAAGCATCAACTTTTGTAAAAATTCAAGAAATAATTCATTTCCCCAGAATGCAAAGAAGTGAAAATTTAAAAAGAACTTACAGTATTGTGAATTAAATCCAAAATTGTCCTAAAAGTTCCATCAAGTCCAAACATATGAAGTTCCAATTAAACTCCAATGATGTTTCAAATATATTCTATTATTGAATATGCTGATGTGCCTGTAGTCTCGAACATGCTAATGTATCATTGACCTGGAGTATTGCATTCTGTTAAGAGTCTTTTGATTTCACAATCATATAATCCAAAATATCCTTGTCTAAATTCACTATAATTCTATATTAATGTTTTCTTCAAGAATTCCAGTGAATAATAATCTGAATAAATAATCCCACCAAAATTAATAACTGAATACAACAATAAGACTGATTCTACTGCAGATGTTAAGGAAAGAATGAGTTATTTTTCAAGCAAACATTATATAAAATGACAAGACACAATAATAGAACCAGGATGTAGGTCAGCTTCCTCTCTAAAACATTCATAGTTGTCAGCAAGTTTAGGAATTTTCAAGTCAGAAACTATGTCCTAGACTCAGAATTAAATAAACATGTTCATCTCCAAATATAATGACCAGAATATTTAACCTCTTAGAGAAATATTAGCTGTGCATGATGTTGTTTTCAAAATACCAATACTGCAATACATGAATAAATTTCTACCTAGACATATGTGCAGTATAGTCAGAGAAATAATTTAAGGTATTAAATATCATACATTGAAACTACAGAAACTTTTTTAATTATTGACCATTTATATGGAAATATTAACTTCACCTGAAAACAATTAAAATATATGTGTTAACTCACAATAATGAATTACCACATTAACAAGAGCACATTCTCAGTACCTAAGAAAAAAATACACATACTCTATATATTGCAAGGAAAAAACTTGTTGCATAGATAATTATATTTCAGTTGCAGTGGAATATATAAGCACTATCAACTTAGTTTGTAAATGTCCTGGATCTGTGCATGTTTTCTTTATGCTAAAGAATTTTGGTTTGAGTGAACATATGGAGAATCATGGAAATGAGTGCCTTGTTGGGGATTCAGGGTACCCACAATGACCCTGGCTAATGACTAAGGTCAGCTGCAGAACAGAGGTATAATGATGTCCACTCAAAACCAGAGTTGCAGTGCAATGTGCATTTGGAGTTTGCAAATCAAGATTTAGGTAAAAGTTAATGTGTTCGCCTATATTTTTAACTGCTGTTATGAAATACATGAAATAATACACCTCAATTTCAGAAAGAAAGCACTGAATTCCATTTCACTAATTAATCTTATTGGAAATTTTATACAGTGTTCAGTTTCAAAATTTAAAAATATTATAATAGATCTATTTAATCAAAAATTACCTTTTTTACTATCACAATTTATCACTCCTTTAATTTAATATTGAAATATATTACCAGTCTTGTCATATTTTGCAATAAGTGAGTAAAAGGTCAAGGTGACCATCTACATGTGTATCTACAGAAAAGGAGATTCAACGGATAGAAATTTCCCAAATCACATATAATTTAAAACTAAAGTCAGGTAGGCATAAGCCAATTAAAATACGGCATATGAAGTTCCAAAAATTCACTGAATTTATTTGAATGTAATACTTTATGTATCTGACTGCATAGATATTAACCAAGGTGCAAAACTCTCTAACAGGCATAGTTAAATCTACACACTTCACTCTACCAGGCATAGTTAAACCGACACACTTCACTCCACCAGGCATAGTTAAATCTACACATTTCACTCCACCAGGCATAGTTAAACCGACACACTTCACTCCAAAAGGCATAGTTAAATCTACACACTTCACTCCACCAGGCACATTTAAATCTACACATTTCACTCCACAAGGCATAGTTAAATCTACACACTTCACTCCACTGGGCATAGTTAAACCGACACACTTCACTCCACAAGGCATAGTTAAATCTACACATTTCACTCCCTCCCTTTTGATGGCACAAGTTGCCATATCTGAAAGTGTTTAATATCCCACTGAATTAACTCTAAGGATTACAAAAGTATTCGTCTTGCTTGTTATCCACAAATAGTACCATAATTTTGCATTTATGGTAATATAAATTGTACATACGGATGTGAAAATACTGTATGGCTCTTTTTCTCTATAGGACTCACAGTACTAATTCAGTTCCCATATTAAAGCTATGCAAACACCATGATATTAAAAATTAAAAAAATTTTAATTTGTAAGTAGTCAACATCAAACCTATATTTATCAGTATAGACACAGGTTTTGTGTAGAGAAAACCATATTAGCTGCAGCATTTTTTGAATCTACATGTTTGAAACATCTGCTTTCAAATCTGCACTAAAGAGTCAGATGCTAATTTCAGTGATGCATTTTCCAAACTCAGGTCTGTATAAGGACTGAAATTCCATCAATAAAACAATGTCTCTGTTTCATTTCATCAACAGATTTGATAAGCTCTCAAAAGATTCTCTTTACTAAATTTTAACTTTCATTATCAATCACTCCTAGCCATCCAAACCCATATATACTTTATTTTATCATCACCACTTTCTAGACTTGTTCCCATTTTTCCATGATCATTAGTACCATGAGTCCTTTAGCTCCTCTGAATGATGTTTTTAAAGGTTTCTGTCAGCAGATTCATTTCAAAATAATTGTTGTTAAATTATGTTTTATAATACATTCTATTATTTCTGCCAAAACATTTAATGTATATTCTAATTACAAGATATAATATTTTCAAGTACAACTGTAACTCATTTTCATTAAACAATGTCAAGCGAAATGATATTTTATCTTTATTCATATGAATTTAAGCTTTGTTTCTTGCATTTATAGGTGTATCCACAAAACAGGAGGACTCCTACCCTTCCAGCCCCAAACATGTGTGAAGATTATCACAGCTGTCTTCAAACTGTACAAGGTCACTGATGAAAAGTTACCTATAAACTATGAAAGTAATGACAATGAAGAGAATGATAATGAAGTAATATTTGATGGCCTTGTCGCGTCACCATACATTTTTTCCTCATCTCTACGATGGCCGCGAGTGGCGCTGTGATCAACCAGTCCGAAACAGATGTCGTTATAAAAGTAGGTAAACAATACGTAATACTCGTAACTAAACTTACGGAACAAATGTCAGCAGCGATGAATACTTGTACATTTTGGACTTTCAGTGCAGGCATAATGAAGACTTAAAGTGTAAATGACTTTTTACTAAGACTTACATTATTTACGGATTATTCCGCGATTTCTTCTTAAGGGCTCCGAAACCGATACCGCGAGGATATTTTGTCCGTAGTTTTCTCTGTAATTGCAGAGATGTGGTTACCAAAAAGCTCCTGATAGTTTGCCGTAATTTGGTCTTTCAGGCACTAAATTTCCCCCCTCAGACCATCTACTAGACCGTGAATCTACCGCTGCCATTATGGTTGTCAGTGAAGAAGTTTTTTGTCGTCCGTGAAGCTGTCTTTCCCTTTGGAAGTTTACATCACTAATTACACCTTTCTTGTCTCCTGTCGCTGAAGAGTCGTAGGATTTAATCCTGCGGCAGGTGCGCAAGTCGCGACGATGTATCGGATTTACGTGCACGTTCGAGAAACGCTCACCTTGCGTAAGTTACGGCGTGTGTAACTTCTTACTGTTTGCGTAAGTTACGCCAGTGTTGTGTGATTTACAGTATTCGTAATGCCATGTTCATGTTTTCCAAGGCATACTTTTTCTACACAAAAAATTTAGTCTTTAATTGCTTCGATATTTCGTCTTTTTATTATTCTATCCTTTATATACTGTGATATGTAAATACACCTTCCATAATCCAAAAGATAGTAGTCTTTTTTTACATTAATATTTCCTACATAAGAAGATGACTTTCCATAATCCAAAAGATAGTAGTCTTTTTTTACATTAATATTTCCTACATAAGAAGATGACTTTTCATTTTACATCAGGATCTGCTAATAAACGGGCACATCTTCCCAATGCGGGCCAAATAGGTGAAGTCCTAACTCAGATATAATTTCCATCAAGCTTCAATACTCAACATCAAAAGTACCCCTAATTCTCGTAAAGCTGAACACCAACTCATAAATTTCCATATACATATTGTATCCAATGATCCCAAACTAGGGATGAAATTTATGTAAATAATCCATGGATTCCATTCTTGGATGAAATATACTATCGTTGGTAAATTTATCATATCGAAGCAGCCGGTTTGCTTCTAGCTCGTTGTGTAATTTTTCTTATTTTTTTCCACAGTCGGTTAATTTGTATTCCATCGTTATTTTAATACTTAAAATATCTCTCTAATATATTTGTCCTTGTACTTAGGCTACTATATTCGTTGTTTCAATTGCATTATCATCATCATCAGTAGGTGGATTCACTCGTTTCGATTGGTCCAGTAATATACAGCAACTTCATTTTTTCCCTGCACAATATCAAATAATGACTTTCAGGTTTTTTTTCTTATAATATTTGCAAAGTTGTAATCGTTGCTGCTGCAACATAAGCCCTAATTAAATTCATTTATTAATATGTTCCGCTATGTCTGAAACGCCATATAACATCTTTTGTCACATTGACGGACTTGTATATTAGTAGTGTTATAAAAGCGGCTTAATCAATTTCTGATATAGGTCAAAAACCTTTACACCACATTAATATCCTCTTGCATGGACTACAATCCATGGGTTCGCATGTTTACGCATGTAATTTCGTGTGATATGAGGACAAAGCCATTGGGGCGTAACAGGAGCTGCCCTGTATCAATACCGAAGATCTAAAACGTACATTATCGTTCTACTGACTTTTCTCTAAATTTCTGCGTCGACATGCATCCGAGGCATAATTTTGACTAGCAGAAATAGCCGAGGAAGCTCCTAAAGCTCGTTTATCCCTTTGTCGCGGTATCGACTATTTCCGTGCTAAACAGATATTTACACCATCAGCCGCTCATTTTTAATGGTAGTTTTGTTCAACATTTGTGTTCGATCTTAATTAATAACAGATTCTTTCAACAATGTTTCCTGTTGGAAATATGTATTAAAAAAATAATTATAATCAACAGAAAACGTGTAAAATATTTATTTTCCCTTTTCCACCTTTCCAGGTCATCCACTTGATGGTTTACACTGAGAGAGGCATAGTCACATGAATAACCTTGTTTACATATTGTTTATTCGTTGAGAATAAGGGCCGTCGTATAGAAACCTCTACGTCATCCCGGAATGTTGTGTATGACTCTATTGATACAACTGCCAAAATATATTAATGAAATTACACCAGTAATCCAGTAATTACTACATTACGAGAAAACCTGTGTTGAATACATAATAGGCAAATAATTCTTACACTTAACAAAGAGGGAACTAAAGTAGTGAAAATTGAAGATCGATGTTTCCAGAAAACATCATTGCTACCTTTAGAAACTACAGGGTCTATTTCTTGCAATGTATGTCCATAAAGATGCGGTAGTAACACAGTCAACCATATACTGCAATGAAGAGGACGAAACTTTCTGCAAAGAAATTTTTGTTTTTCTTGATCATAAAAAAACAACCTAAAACTCATCTACACATTAGCGAGTACCTTTTGACAAACAGATTAGCAATGTGTACGAGAGCAGAGGTCTGAAAGTCCAAAGACGCCGGTCCAGAGGAGCTTATCAATTGCAAACAACTGTTGATTGCCAATTAGGGAAAATGTGATGGTTAAATGTTATGCTTAAAATTCGAGTATTGAAAAGAGAACGTGTTTCAGGCGTCCGTATTACCTCTTCTGAGTATTATTGAACATATAATTGCATAGACTCATAACGATTACATATATTTAATATTTTAAACATGTTAATTTTATGTTTTCTTCTACGCAAGACGACGTGGTCTGTTATTACTGATATCGTGTTCATTTATTCCCTGTTCGGATCTCCGTACAGAGATTACATTATTTGCCGCGAATAAAATAATCTCGTTTTATATTGTGGTAAACGTATGGCTGTTTATTGGACGTTGTTTCTTGCAACACTGGCATCATTTACATTATTTCCTGCCTTCCGGATTCGAGATAAATGATAACTATGGCAATTTGTGGTAAATTATTGTCTTTTATTTCCGGTTCGGTTCATGATTACTATCGCGAAAATACGGTATACCAATATACCTTGCAATGGAGTAAATAAAACTATTGTCAGACACAAAATGACGACACGTGTAAAAAAGATCGACCAACTATGTAGAGTTATTTTTAAGGAATTTGGCGGACGATAAAGTTACTACATAAGCCTTCTGCAAGGTAAAATATATTGGCATGCTTACACTAACCGTACCTTCACCACAATAAAATCCCACGAGATTCTCGCGTTAGTTCGTTTTCCAAAAAAAGGCTTGTTGGATATTTAGGCTACGATACCTTATTCAATACGCTTCATATTTACTACGTTCTGTTCACGTTTCCAGAGAATGGTGCAATTTCTTTATTTGTGTAAATTACCGCGAGGCTAAAAAACGGAAGTAGTTATTAGATGGTATCCGCGTCTGTTTCTCGTTGAATTTTAATGTCACTGTCTCGAAATGTAGCTCAAATTACCGAATTCGTTTCATGCACGAATGATTTTAACATAATTCGTATTGACATACAGAGTAACACCATTCATTTGATACTTGCTGAAAATAAAAAAATAAAAAAAAGGACTGGCCAGTGTACATGTAATCCGCCATATTCGTCCTGAGTCGGGAAGAGTCCATTTTTAATACCGCAATAAGCCCCATGAAACCGTCGTGTGCCACTTTTGAAACAAAAATCATCCGCATCGTCCTTAATCAGCATTCAGTTTTAATTAACATGCCCGTGTCCACAACAAGAAAGCATCGTAAGACAAATGTAACTAAGATGAATGTAACAATATTAATAGTTACAACAATGGAACCTTTTCATATGATCTATTTCACTTGTTCCAGATGTTATCTTAAACAGTTTTAAATAATTGCTAAATATCTTGACAAAGTGTATTATTCTGGGGGGTTTTGTAAAAGTTTATTTATTTCTTTACTTGAAATCAAATATTTATAATCAACGCCCATATCAAAGTGTCCAAATAACATTATATCGATCATATTGTCCCTTTATTTTTATTGAAGAAGTCTATTTTTATCTGTCTTTATGTGCATAGCTATAATTAAAAAATGCATTCAAGCAAGATAAAACATTATTTTTGTTTTATAAATGAAGATAAAAATTGTGCCTTCTATTTAAATTGTGAACAACCCTGTTGGTTAAATGGAGTATTATGTAACCTCACCACCAACAGATCTTCGATAACAAACTGTTTTCATATTAAAAGGTAACCTAATTTGCAAGTCTGGCAATAAATATTATGACATTAGCAATTGTATACGAATAAATCTATGCTATAGTGGGGGGGGGTATTTTCTTGATGGGGGAAAACTAACTTTTTGACCAAGTTAAAATGATTGGCACTATTTTTACATTTAATCTGTGAATAAGACATGGACATTGAATTGCAACTGCAGTACTGTAACACAGAGTGTTGCAAATCATAAATTTAATCCTGAGAACGAAAATGTGAAAATGGCAATTACTACACTCTTGCAAATTTTGCAATATTTAATTCCAATAAAATATTGTTTATTTACATTAATTGAGTTATTTTGAGTTTTTCTTTATCCATACACATTATAAAAAAGTGTGGGAATATTGATTGGACAATATATCAGTCAATTGTCATGTAATATATATATATATATATATATATATATATATATATATATATATATATATATAAAGATAAGACGTGTTTATAGTTTGAAAGGGATATACTGTTTATTTAGCAATCCTCGGATGATTAATTATTTTGTCTCATCTGCTTTAGCAGCAACACAGTTATCATTTGTCTAAACCAAAATTAGTTGATTTACAATAATAAAAACCCCAGTTCAAACATTAAATAAACTAAATAAATCTTGTATATGAATATTTGTACTTTGATTTTATATATATATATATATATATATATATATATATATATATATATATATATATATATATATATATGTGTGTGTGTGTGTGTGTGTGTGTGTGTGTGTGTGTGTGTGTTGTCTTTATGAATATTCTTCCCCCCCCCCATATGGTCAAAGGTAATTAATTCCTTTCCAATGGATCATAGACAAGCTCTAAATGTGAATGAAAATGAAAATGTTATCTTGGTAAATTTGACATACAGGTATATTGTATATAAACTTTGATTTAAAAAAACAGCCTTGACTATGGAATCATTTTAGGGCCTATAGCTACGTCGCATCATCATGTACTTTTCCACGGTGCCATGCGGTGGAGCGATGAAATTACCATCGCTTCATCGCATTGCTTCATCGCCCGGTTAAATACTACACGATGGAGCTATGGAGCGATGTGTTTTTGCAATGAAGCTATGCGATGGAGCGATGGTAATTTCATTGCTTCATCACTTCATCGCATCGACGCATTTTGCACACGAGATGAGAATAAACCACAAATTACGTGACTTTTAACAAATTTTCAAAATGGCGTCCCTTGAATAGATAAGAAGCTGCTTTACGAATAGCTATTTACACACGGAGATACTTCTTTCTGCTTTTGAAGCTGGAAAGAAATGTCGGCATGGAGTAAATATACTTTTTCGATCTTCTTATAAACTAATAAGCGTTTGTTAGCGATGTAAAGGTTTATATAGTTCGTCCATCAAGTCGATGAGGACAACTTTAGTCATCCAGTGTTTAAACGGGAACATATGGTCTGTGGGTGCGTAAGTGGCCGATGAGGCCGATGTGCGCCCTGAATGTTCTGTGGCATTGTGGACATGGGATAGTAGCAACGCTGATCGTGGGGTTACTGGTTCGGAATTTCCTGGCCTGCCTCCGTTGTTCTGCCGCGACTGTCCTGTTGGCCTCGCAAGTTGGAGAACCTTTAGTGATGGAAGAGCGCCACACGACCCTGTCTTGGGCAGTCTGCTCCCACGAATCATAGCTATTGCCAGAGTTCTTCAATGACGTCTTCAGGGTGTCCTTATATCGTTTTCTCTCGCCTCTTTTGTTACATTTACCGTGTTCAAACTCGCCAAAAAGAGGGGTTTTTTTGGAAGCTGGTGGTATGGCATGCGAGCTACATCGCCTGCCCATTGCAACTGTGACTTCATCAAGATGGTTTAGATACTGGGCAGGCTTGCTTGGGCAAGGACCTCAGTATCCGGGATCCTGTCTTGCCACTTGATGTTTAGGAGTTTTCTGAGGCAGGTTTTGTGGAAGTGGTTCAACTTCTTTGCATGGCGCTGATACACTGTCCAGGTTTTGCAGGCGTATAATAGCACAGGAGTACTATAGCTCTGTACACCTTCAACTTTGTAGACTAATACTTATTCTGGTTTAGACCCTGGCGTGTAGTCTGCAGAAGGCTGCGCTGGCCTTTGCAATCCTGACATTAACTTCGTCATCGATTACGACTTTCTGGGACAGAGTGCTGCCAAGATAGGTTAACCTGTTCACTGCGTTCAGTTTGTTGCCGTTGACTGTTATTTATGGCTCAGCCACGGTTTTCCTGGGGCTGGCTGATACAATATTATAGTCTTCTTTCTGTTGATCGTAAGGCCGAAATTTGTGCAAGCATCAGAGAACTTGTCGACGCCGAGTTGCATGTCAGCTTCAGAGCCAGCGTTGAGGGCGCAGTTATCAGCAAATAGAAAGTCTCTGATGATATCTCTTGTGACCTTAGTTTTTGCTTGGAGCCTCCTGAGGTTGAATAGTTTGCCATCAATTCGGTATCTGATGCTGATTCCCACGTCACCATCTCTGAAAGCATCAGTGAGCATGGATGAGAACATGAGACTGAAAAGTGATGACGCCAGTAAACAACCCTGCTTCACTTCGTTTGAGACAGGAAAGGGATCTGATGTCTCACAATTGTTCCGGACTATAGCTTCCATACCGTCGTGGAATGGCTGCCCCATGGTGATAAATTTCCTTGGGCATCCGTACTTGGCCATGATCTTCCACATGCACCCTCTGCTAACAGTGTCGAAGGCCTTGGTCAGGTCGACCTGGGTAGAGAAAAGGTCAGTATTCTGCTCCTTGCTTTTCTTTTGTAACTGCCTAGCAACGAACACCATGTCGATGGTTCCACGCTCCTTTTAGAATCCAGACTGGCTTTCTGGTAGGAGTCCATGGTCAAAGTGTAATGTGAGACGGTTGAGGAGAATCCTGACGAGTATCTTGCCAGCGATGAAGAGCAAAGAGATACCTCGGTAGTTGTCACAAGCCTGAAGATTTCCTTTGCTCTTATACAGGTGTATAATATTAGCATCCTTGAATTCCTGTGGGATCATCTCTTTTTGCCACATGAGATGAAACAACTGATGGCGCTTTTCAGTCAGAGCTGCACAACCTTCCTTGTATATCTCTGCTGGGATTGAGTTTGAGCCAGGAGCCTTGCCACTAGAGAGAAGACGTATTGCCTTCTGGGTCTCCAACAAGGTTGGTGGGTCATCCAGTGATTTTTGACTGGCACTTGGAGCAGATGATCAATGGCTTCATTATTGATGGGTGTTGGGCGTTCTGGTTGCAGTTGGAGTGCTCAGCCCACCTTTCGAGGATCTTCTCTTTGTCTGTGATCAGTGTGTTCCCATCCTCACTTAGGAAAGGGGAAGATCGACTTGATTAAAGATCGGACATTTGTATTTTATTGGGAAAATAAATAGACGAGAAAATCAAATGCTGCAACAAAAAAAAAAAAAAAAAAAAAATATGAAAATTTAAAGTAAATCAGAAGTTTTCACAAAACAAAATTTGTTACTTTGCATTAATACAAGTAAGCCAGGATCTGTTTGAAAAGAGACAAAATCTTCGTTTTACTTTGGCATTACATAATATTCCGGTAATTACATTTATTCCGGTATCTGTTCCGGTAAATATCTTTATTTCGGTTAATCTACTGACCGCATGATTTTTTTTATAGTTTATCTTGTCCCGTGTGCATACCGCTACGACGCAATGGAGCGTTGAAATTACCATCGCTCAATCACATCGATTCTTCGCTCCATCGCCCGGTCAAATACTACACGATGCGATTGGCCCAAAAAGGATTCCATACTTAACTCATTCTTTTAAGCCATCATCAATAAATATTGCACTGCTTTTTTGTGTTGCTTTAAACCAGGGGTCTCAAACTCAAACCACCCTGAGGGCCGCATGGGGTCATTTTCGATGGCCCATGGACCGCACCACCTTTGTTATCTCTCATGACACCTTGTGACGCCAATCATTTTGCGGGCCACAGGATACGGCTTAGTCGCATGAGGCCCTCGGGCCGCGTGTTTGAGACCCCTGCTTTAAACGAAACAGTGGTGTCCTGCCATACCATTAGTCTGCAGAAAGGTAATTTCCCATTTTTTTTTTTTTTTTTTTTGTCATATGGGATACATAAATCTCGGTCAAAGGTAATAAAGTTAAACTAATTAAACAATTAACTTCATACTTCTCATGTAGGGTTCTTCTAATTTCATCACCAAGAAATCTGACCTACTACAACATCTTGCATCACAGTATTTCATCAGTGGCACTCATCCGAGGTTTCAGCGTTTCCGTCAATACACCAACACATCCAAATTGATTCTATAGACCATTGGTAATTAATGGAGTGTATCCATATAGTCTTAAGCAACACTGATTACCACCCACTTTTAATCAGACGAGTCTCGTGACAGTTTTTGATCTCATGAAGCCTGTGCAGTATATGCATGACTTTAGACAGCATGTGCTGAAAAACACCGAAGTTGGAGATGATAACATTCTACCGGGAAAGGTCATTTTTAAATTAAATGAGAATGAAAATCTAAATAAAATGAGATCTTCCTTTAACACAGACCGCATGGTGTCCCACCCAGTCGCATTAACCTAACACCAGACCGACCAGTCCTAACACTACCCTCATAATGCTAAGCGCCGAGCGAGGCAGCTGCTAGTACCATTTTTATAAGTCTTTAATATGACTCGGCTGGGGTTCTAACCCGCGACCTCCCTCATTCGAATCGGACGCTCTAACCACATAGGCCTTCGGAGCTGTTGGACCTCCTTGGTCGTTTCAGCAATAGGGAAATAATCGGTGAATGGGCCAAATTATTTCTCGAATATTTAGCACACTGCTAGTTACCAGCGTTATTGTGTGAATCCCAAATTAGTACGATAATTTCTGTCAGGTTGTTTCGTATAGATATATCGATTTTTATTCAGATGAACAAAATAGTGTTCATGTTTCTTTCGAAATTAATGTATTCAGTCTAACAGAAAGAATATATCGGTATGAATCTACTCTTATATTTAACACACACACACACACACACACACACACACATATACATGACAAAAAATATCTAAACAATAATCTTGGTTTGTTTTAAATATTTCTAATTATTCTGTACCAAAATCATTCTTTACAGAATCAAACGTCATGAAACATAAACCAAAACTATCAATGCAGTGTCTTTTACACTGAAGGTACAACTTTAAATCCGAGTATTGTGCGAGTGACATGTGACACAGTCATTTGTTTGAAGAAAGAAAAAAACACTTCTTAATTTAAAAATATTAGAAATTTACAACCTGTTTAGAGTCCGTGCTTCATTTTTTAATTTAAAAACACATTTAAAAACACAGTTACTGCCATGATATCATTTTATTAAATTCTGGTGAAGTACTAAACTAATAACTTTAACAGATTGATTATCAAAATGAATTGTTCAGGCATCCTTGATATAAAACAATTAATAGTAAAACAAAGATTGTAGTCAGATCAGGTCAGATCAGATCTACGTGACCAGCAATGGATATTGACTTTAAAGTTTCTTTTCTTCTTTTCAATGCACATTTCCTATGAATACCTTCAGCAAAATTTCATTGTGGAGCTTGATCAGACAAGCTCTCTTTAACATCCAAAAATTTCACAACAGCATATTATAATAGAATATGTCTATTCAGTATGAAAAACAAAGATTCATATAACTTACCAGAAAAAAAGTTACTGTTGTTGTTTTGTATAACACCATATTCCAGCGCATGATAGGCTTATACATGGTGGCCATTAAAGCTGGTGGAGGAAAAACTGGGCAAAACCCTAATAAGAATCACTGACCCACGGGAAGCTTCAGGCAAGCTTATCACACATACATCAGCTGAGTCCAATATATGAATCCACGTGGAAAGTGTGTATTTTATTTTTAATATGAAGGTGTGTAGGTAGTTTCTAATGTGTGTGTGTGTGTGTGTGTGTGTGTGTGAGAGAGAGAGAGAGAGAGAGAGAGAGAGAGAGAGAGAGAGAGAGTCAATGGAACTGTGAGAAATGTGAAGTAAGGGTGAGTTGAACCTAAGATTTGTTCAATATGTGGCCTATATTTTACTTTATTTCATCAACAGTAATACAAAAGGGTCATTGAGTTATCTCCACCTTATTTATGATGACTCGAGAAATATTTTTTATTTATTTATCGAGTTTAGTATAACTTAAACATGGATATATTCTGTATAAATAGGTTTATAAAAACATATGAAACAGTTTGAATGAAGGTTTAAAAGAATGTTAGATTTCATAAATATAGGTTAGGGCAATGGGTACATATATTCCTCAGAAGGCTGCTGACAAATCTGACTTACTATAGCTTTTATTCTTTGTCTTAATTAAAACGGGAGCTATAAATATCTTTGTAGCACAATCGCCAGTTCTAGGCCATATTAATTTTTGTGAAATTTCGTGAAATTATGTGGGGCCATGTTTTTCTGAAAACTGATAAAAACAGTTTTGGAATTGCAAAACACACCCATTTCATTTGGAGAAATCATGTCAAGTAGCATATAAGAAACAGTTCAGACTTGATTGTGATCATTCTTAGATGCATCTCCACTTAAAAATAGCTTGGTTTACTTGCAAAAGCCGATACTTCATTATTCATGTCCTATATCTAATAGACGGCCATATGCCTGAGTGTAGCATGCCTAATTAATATTCCTAAAAGTGTAATTTCATCACTGCCACAGACAGGAAATTCAACAGATTATTATATCAGCCTACACCGCCAACAGCTTGTACCCCCCATTTAAAATGAAAGCATCAAGGATATTAAAAAAATGCACAAAAGTTAATCATTTTATTCATTGATGTATAGTTTATAACTCGATTGCCTCCAAGAGGTCTCTGACATTTTGTCACTTTTTGCCTTTCAAACCTAACGGAACTTTAACTTGATTTGCATAGACGAATATGTTTTATTCATAGTGTTCCATAAGCTACGGATAATTTCGTAAATTTGCGTAACAGTTGGATGCAAGGGCATATTTTTCCACCTAGTTTTCAATTGTTTTGGAAATATTAGAATCAGACAGTGGATGCTAACGACAAAGTCTTTGCCTTCTGTATCTTTAGTCTTTCATCGACCCCTTCAATGAAAATGGACTCTTCCAACATTAAGAAAATGACAGTGAACAGGCTCCACGTTAACAATGACAACTTCAATTTTGTTTAAAATGCGAATAAGGTGCCAATGTTAGGGGCTTAAAAGGTTGTGAAACTAAATTTCGTTGGTATATTGGTTCCTGAACAGCAGTCTGTCTCAGTTTTACCGTGCACTGAGCACTGAAGCTGAACAAATACTGATTAAAATAAATGCTACCTTGAAAACTAACGAAGACTGACTCCCGGCACGATTCATCTTCACATGATGAATAGAATCACAGGAGTCTGACATTTTAACAATAAAATACGATGAAAATTTTTAACAATTCGAAATAACCTTTTTGCAATATATATATATATATATATATATATATATATATATATATAAGGCGGCGCGCGCGGCAGGGCGCGAGAGAGAGAGAGAGAGAGAGAGAGAGAGAGAGAGAGAGAGATGGTTATTTCATGTTGTCACAAATTTTTGTTGTATTTTATTCTTAAAGCGTCAGACTCCTGTGATTCTGTTCTGCAAATACTGGTTGACTAAATCGATGAAGGTAATTATTTTGAAAGTTTTAAAGTATACGAGATTATTGGAGCTGGGAAAGTGTTACTGGAGATATCAATCCGCGACTTTGAGCCCCAAAATGATGTTTGATAAACGTCTGATGTACATGCTGGCTGGACGAGAATTTCTTGCATTTGATCATAGATCAGACAGAATTGTATGCAGAACATCGAGTAAATTGGGCAGACTTCATTGACAACAGACGCATGAGAAAACGAAAACCTGTCACACCTGATGAATTAAAACACCTTTTTGCATTGCTTATGGTTATTTATTTAGGGCATAAATCTGATATCAATTTTACTGGGCATCTGAATATGTGATAGCGACCGCATAAATGAGTAGGGATGTATTTTTCTAATATCCTAAGCAAGTAACGCCTGAGCAGATAATGAACTTGTCAGGTGACTGCATAAGCTCACAGGTGGACACAAGATGACGGACGTATACTAGAATGAGTAAAAAGAAAAACTGCAAAGTTTCGTGAACATTTATTGTTCACTTTAAGGGTTGTGAAAGTTGTTAGGGACGTACATGTATATGGTGAGTCACTAAAGAATAGAATATTCAGGGTTCTCCGGGACCCAAGATTCCAGGTCAAATATGCATGAAATTGTCAGAGAACGCACCGTTTATATGTGAAGTACGTCCCGTAATGCGCCTGATTTCCCCCTAAAAAGCTCCACTTTTTATATCTTTGGTCAGCCACTGCAGCATGGCAGAATAGCCATTGCCTCGACTTACGTAGGACATGTGACTAATTAACAGGTGATCTTTCTCTGATGTGTGACTAAAGAACAACAATGTACTATTGAATGCGTAGGTGAGCACCTACTATTGTTTGGCAAATAAATAATGCCCTTTTGTTGTCTTTATGAGTGGTTTAAATAGTGACAGCATATATAGATCAATTATTATTATTATTATTATTATTATTATTATTATTATTATTATTATTATATCAATTATTATTATTATTATTATTATTATTATTATTATTATTATTATATCAATTATTATTATTATTATTATTATTATTATTATTATTATTATTATTATATCAATTATTATTATTATTATTATTATTATTATTATTATTATACACACAAGGCACTACACTATCAGCACTTAATAAGAGTGCAGAAAAGTACTCTGACTTTGAAAAATGAGTCAGCAAAATTTGTATTCATTTGTCGGGAAACGGATTTGCGATGAAAATGACACAAATGTTTTATGTAAATAATTTTCTTATTTATTGACAAAAGATAACACAGATGATACGTGTGATACATATTGGTACAATAGTTCTAAACAGTGATTTTTCGTCACTGTAAGATGAAAGATAAAAGAGAATTTTCATGTCAGTTGATCAGGGATGAAGGGACACGATGTATTACAAACACATTATACACTATAATGCACATCATGCCACAAAACGTGCATTTGAATTATAGCACTAATTTTTCTTAGTTACTAGTTGAATAACGGCCCCCATCATTCCTGTATCAACATTATTGTTTCTTTCCTTCCAGATCTGATGGCAATATATTTTTCCAAATTATAGTGGTCTTTAAGAAACACTTCCAACCCCTCTAATCTAGGCTGTAATATTTGGTTAGAAGAAAACAAAAATACAAAGGTTGCTAATATATTCCATCTGCACATGCGTCTCCCAATATTACAGTCTTTGCACTAGGCACAATATTTATATTCACTTTATTCCGAATCAAGTGGGACACATCATTCCACAGCCCGTTTATCGCATCACATTCCCAATACACATGCAGTATTGTTTCCGGTAAATTTTGTTACAGAAAGTACATTTATCGGTATCAGACCCATTTATTTTATACAAAAATGAATTCATTGGTAAAATTCTGTGAGTAACACGAAACTGAAACCATTGCAATTATGAATTTCTTGTTATATTGAAAACTTTCTTACATATGTTAGGCCACACATCCATATTCAGATTGAAAGTTTCATTCCATTTCCTTTCAGTGGTTGGTTTAACATCCGATTTTCAAGAGTGGTTTGTAAAGGTCTTTACACCTTTTATTATTATGAAAGACAATTTCCAAATGGAAAGGGATAAATGGTCTAACCGGATTCATTATATCAAACTGCAACTTTTTACATAAGAACTTGACACAATGAACTTTTAAAAAAATAAGGAAATTCGTGTTGAGACCATAGATCGCTTTAAAACTATCAAAATCAATAATGGTTCCTTACTCTGTAAGCATATCACAATATAAATTATATTATGTTCCAAATATTTCTTATAGAAAACGGGTACCTTGCTCAGCCTTATAAGTGAGTTCAACCATAAATTTGCTTTCATAAGATCTTCTCCTGTGCGGTGTATAATTTTCTCTATTAACATTAACGCTAATAAAAGGCCAAAAACTGGTGAAAGCGAAAGAACATGTGAAGACAGCAAATGGAACTCTAAATAGAAATGTGTATTTTAATGGAGACTCCGTCTCGTCTACGATGATGGGCGCCGATAAAAATGGCGGTCGAACTACGAATAAGAAAACTTCAACATTTTAGTGGGCATGTTATCTTGTGTGTGTGTGTGTGTGTGTGTGTGTGTGTGTGTGTGTGTGTTTGTTACGAGTCGAGGCTCTTACAAAAAGTAACAGAAAAGAGCGAAGACAGCAAGCTTTGTAAAATAAAACAAATAATTTATTTCCCTCGAATACTAAGTGAAAAATGAGAAAAAGAACTTACGATTTTACGAATCATATCCAAAAATAATCAATGAATTAAAAAAAAGAAGTCCGAGTATTAAAAAGTCCTGAATGAATCTGAGTTCGCGTCTCGATGAAATCCAAAATGGAAGGTGATGACGTCTGTTGTAACCTGTGAAGTGCTGTTGTGTCAACAGTTTCTTGTTGAATCACAGAAAATATTATTCCAGTTTAGAATTCCGTATAAATTTCAGTGAATGTCTTTGTCCAAGAATTTTGTAGAAGCACTTACGTATTTCCAGGGAAAAGAATCACTTGAATTCCAGAAAATAAAAATTCAACTCAAACTGGTCACAACAACTTAACGTGTCAATTGTTTGGAGCCCGATTGAACAATCTCTGTCAAGACAACAGTTATACACTAGTTTAAGACGCAAAACAGATTCCCGGATGAGCGTCAATCTTTTAGTAAAATTCGAAGTTTGAAACAATAAACACATGTTTCATATCACGTACACCAGGTATGGCCTTGACTTAATGATTCTTACTCTGCGAAAGAATTAAAAAAAGAAATAAAAAGTCAAATCAAACAGAACTGAACTGAATTTCTGGACAATGCCAATCCAGTAAACAAAGTTAAATTACAATAACATGTAATGGAATTAAAAAAATTTAAAACTAACAAAAAAAAACCCCATTTAAATTATATATACATAACACTTCCCCCATAAAAGAAAAAGAAAGATGTATATAATAAAGCTTTCTTTTTACCATAGGTCAATTATACATGAGGTTTATTAAAAAAACATAAGAAGAAATCTTATGAATGATACAAAGTATACATGAAATAATATATTGCTATACACGGAAAGTGCATCTGCTATTAAATTATCCTTTCCCTTGATGTGCCTGATGTTAATATTATATTCCTGTAACAACAAACTTCACCATAATAATCTCTGATTTTTGTTTTTCATCTTGCCGATGAAAGTAACGGATTGTCATCACTAAACACAATAATCGGAGAAGCAGCTGAACTAAAGTAAACTTCAAAATGTTGTAATGCCAATACCAAAGCCAAACATTCATTCTCGATTGCAGAATAATTTCTTTGGTGCTTATTTAATTTCTTAGAAAAATAGCACACTGGATGATCACCACCTTTTTATCTGCTTGAATCAATACTGCTCCAACCCCAACATCACTTGCATCGACATACAGTTTAAATGACTGACTGAAATTTGGAGCTGTAAGAATTGGTGTACACTTAAGAATGGCCTTTAACTTATCAAAAGCCTCCTGACATTTATCAGTCCAATGAAACTTGGTTTTCTTGCTCAATAAATTTGTCAGGGGTTCAGCAATTATGGAAAAATTGCAACAAAATTTCCGATAGTATCCAGCCATACCTAAAAATCGCATCAGTTACGTTTTACTGACAGGCACAGGGAATTGAGAGATAGCCTTGACCTTAGCATCTATAGGTTGAACTTGTCCATTTCCCACGATATGTCCTAGAAATGTTACACAAGCACGGCAGAACTTACTTTTGGATTAATTAATTGTCAAACTTGCGTCAGTGAGTCTGTCAAAGAATTTCCGAATTGTTGCTAAGTGTTCTTTCCAGGTGTTGTTGTAGATGATGACATCATCGATGTAAGCATCACAATTATCTAGATCAGAGGTAATCATGTTCATTAAACAATTAAAAGTACTTGGGGAACCCTTCATCCCAAACGGCATCACTTTACATTGATCAAGTCCATCTGGAGTCACGAATGCCGAAATTTCCTTTGCTTTCCGACAGTGGAATTTGCCAAAATCCTTCCAGAAGGTCAAGTTTGGTGACATACTTGGCATTTCCAATTTTATAAATGCAGTCATCCATTCTTGGTAATGGAAATAAATCTGTTTTAGTCACACAGTTCACTTTTCCATAATCAGTGCACATGCGGAAAGTTTTATCTGGTTTCGGAACAAGTATACATAGTGAACTCCAGTCACTTTTACTAGGCTGTATGAAATCATTTTCCAGCAAATACTGAATTTCTTTATTCAACTATACCTTTTTGAAAGGGTCCATCCCGTATGGGTGTTGTTTCACAGGTTTGGAATTAATAATTTCAACGTCATGGAAAATTTTGTTTCTTCTTGTCGGAACATCTGGAAATAAGTGCTCATATTCAAATAATAACTGTTTAAGTTCATTCCGTTCTTGTTGTTGCAAATGTGTAAGTTTCTGGTCCAGATTTTTCATAATTTCCGAATTCCGAAGATTTGTCGCTCCAAAATCAATCGTGTCCCATTGCATTCCTTCACTTAAATCCTCACTGAGTGGGACAGGTACAACTAAATTAATTGCATGATTAACTTGGCTATCTCTCTCAACATACTGGTACTCCTTTAATTTATTAACATCCCAAAAGTACTATAATTATAATTTAACTCACTCACTTTTTTCTTAACTTTGTAAGGGCCCTAATAACTAATTTGAAGAAAATTTTGAAAAATGAGTAAGACAGACAGAACTCTATCACTACACTCAAAAGTTCTCTCCATTGATGTTCTGTCAAACCAAAATTTCACTTTTGACTTGTATTGCTGGATGCCAAATTCAAGAATAACTGGCTGGAAAATTCCAGACATAACATTTGACCTTGATCAGATTGGACAGATCTGGGAAGGCCAAATTGACTTTTAAAAAAACGTTATCAAAGCTTTAATTATTGTTTTAGTTTTAATATTCCTCAAAGGAATTGCCTCTGGGAATCTTGTTGACGCACACATAATGGTTAACAAGTATTTGTTACCTGACTTGGTCTAAGGTAAGGAACCGACACAATCTACCATTATTCTGCTAAATGGTTCGTCAAATGCAGGAATAGGTTGCAGATGAGCCTTAAGTATCTTCTGATTGGGTTTTCCTACTATTTCACAAATATGACAAGATCTGCAGTATTTACAAACATCACTTTTGATTTTTGGCCAATGAAAGTGAGTCAAGATCTTGTGATAAGTCTTATTAATCCCTAAATGACCAGCCAAAGGAGATTCATGGGCCAGACGAAGAATTTCCTGTCTGTACGATTTTGGAACTACAGTTTGATAGTTCACTGACCACTCGTTAACAGCAGGTACTTCGGGAGGTCTCCATTTTCTCATAAGAGTTCCATTTTTAATGAAATAACAGACAGGTACTTCAGTGGCTTCGGTTTCCCTAATGGCCTTTTGAAACAAACACGAGATCTCAGGATCTTTTTCTGTTCGACAAGTGATTGTCGTTTGTCACCTGATTAGAATAAAGAGAATGAGTAGTTAAAAGAGGATCACTGTGATCAATACCTTTTGATTGATCCAAACAAGGAGTGAAAGTGACCTCATCAGAAGCCTGACCAATACATGTGTTAGCTAAAGGAATACTTTCCTGATCAACATCATTCTCAAGAGCTTTCTTTGCCATAGCTCTAGTAACTGCACAAGCTGGGTATAGATCGGAGAATTCTTTTTCAATAGTATCGACTTTCTGATCCAAAGAAGGCTTGTCAGTTACAAAGTGAGCAACCACAACCTTATCCCCAGCTAGGTCGTTGCCTAGTAATAAATGAATGCCCTCAACGGGTAAAGAAGACACTATTCCGACTGTCACGGGTCCTAAGACTAAGTCAGATGACAAATTTACAGAATGGAGAGGAACATTAACAAAGCCGCACACTATTCCCTGAATAAGAACACTATCATTTGAAGAAGACTTCTCAGAAAAATGCAAAGTACCTGATAATAAAAGACTCTGAGAAGCTCCTGTGTCCCTTGAAATTTTAATAGGACTAGAATTCGCTGAATCACCCAAGAGTGATATAGAACCCTTCGACATGAATGGTTCATAATTCTCCATAATAAAATCAGACTGGGGTTTATTAGACCCAACAAATGTATTGCTTTCAATACATGACCGTGACCTTGACCTTGTAGAAATAACAGCATTTGGAATAGGTCTGTATTGATTCTGATGCTTATTTTTCAGTTTGTAGCAATCAGAAATAACGTGTCCTTTCATCCTGCAATAGGTACACGTAGGAAGAGACAAGGATTTTTGATCAAACTTATCAGAAGCTTGATTTCTAAAAGTTGTGCCAGATTGAAATTTAGAAGGGCTCGTGTTAGGCTGAAATATTTCTTTTAGCAAAAGACTGCTGAGTGAATGATTTGCCTACAACAGGAACTTTATGAGTTAAGAAATACTCGTCAGCAGCACGAGCAGCATTTTCCAAGGGTTCGACCTTATGCTCATCAAGATAAATCCTAATGTCACTATGGACACAGTTCTTGAACTCTTCAAGTACTACAAGTTTTCTGAGATTTTCGTAATTTTTTATTAACCTTTCAAAAGTGCACCACCTATCAAATTGTCGTGCTTTTTCCCATGCAAATTCGACATAGGTCTGGTAAGTTGATTTTTAAGAATTCCTAAAACCTTGTCGCTAAGCCTCAGGGACTAACTCATAACCCTTCAAGATATAGTCCTTAACCACATCATAGTCAGCATTCTGCTGTAGTGATAGTGAAATATAAATATCACAAGCTTTACCAGTAAGTACACAGAGTCCATTACTCTCTTGTCCACTTCAAACTTTCAGCAATTTTCTCAAAATGTACAAAATACTGATCTACTTCTTTTTCCAAAAAAGGGGGTACTAACTTGATATTTCTTAAAACATCAAAAGTAGGGGAGTGTTTTTCCTTTGCCAGCTCTAATTCTTTTAACCTAATTTGATATTCTCGTTCTTCCTTTCCTCTTTGCATTTGCTTTAGCATATCTTGTTTTTCCTTCTCAAACTGCATTTGTCTTTCCTCCTTTATTCTCCAATTGCAACTGCATTTGTTTCTCTCTCTCTCTCTCTCTCTCTCTCTCTCTCTCTCTCTCTCTCTCTCTCTCTCTCTCTCTCTCTCTCTCTCTCTCCCCCTTTCACCGATCGTAACTGCATTTGTTTCTCTCTCCTCTTTCTCCAATAGCATTTGTTTTTCTTCTTTCTGAAGTTCAAGCTTTCTTATCTCTAATTCCATCTTGTATTTTAATTTTGATTCCTTTATTTTTATGTCAGAGTCTGATGCAGACTTACTGATCAAAGCCAAAACACTTTTATCCAAAACACTTATTTCCACCAAATACTGGACCAAAATGTTTCTCATTTCTTGCTTTGTTAAAGATGCCTTTGCCTCAGAAACATCATACTCTCTGGCAAGCTGAAGCAATTCATCCTTTTTCAAGAATTCTAACTGTTCCTCGGTAGGATTTGAAAGAACGATCTCCACTTTTGATGACATTGTAAAAAAGCCTATTGATTTCACTAAAGATTTCTAAAATGTGAAATGACACTTGGGCTATTAAAAAAATTCAAACACATGGGGAATTTAAATTTCAAAAAACAAAGTTTTCTGAAATATTTTAGCCAAAATTCATATATCCCGGACGAGCCCTAAATTTTCTGTTACGACTCTAGGCTCTTACAAAAAGTAACAGAAAAGAGCGAAGACAGCAAGCTTTGTACAATTAAACAAATAATTTATTTCCCTAGAATACCAGGTGAAACATGAGAAAAAAGAACTCACGGTTTTACGAATCATATCCAAAAATAATCCAAGATTTGAAAAATAGAAGTCCTAGTATTAAAAAGTCCTGAATGAATCTGAGTTAAAGTTCCGAGGAAATCCAAAACGGAAGATGATGACGTCTGTTGTAACCTGTGAAGTGCTGTTGTGTCAACAGTTTCTTGTTGAATCACAGAAAATATTATTCCAGTTTTGAATTCCGTATAAATTTCAGTGAATGTCTTTGTCCAAGAATTTTGTAGAAGCACTTACGTATTTCCAGGGAAAAGAATCACTTGAATTCCAGAAAATAAAAATTCAACTCAAACTGGTCACAACAACTTAACGTGTCAATTGTTTGGAGCCCGACTGAACAATCTCTATCAAGACTGCAGTTATACACTAGTTTAAGACGCAAAACAGATTCCCGGATGAGCGTCAATCTTTTAGTAAAATTCGAAGTTTGAAACAATAAACACGTTTCATATCACGTACTCCAGGTATGGCCTTGACTTAATGATTCTTACTCTGAGAAAGAATAAAAAAAGAAAAAAAAGTGCTTTACTAAAACTGTCACTGACTCTGAAACAAGGTCAGAAACTAGATACAATATTTCTATTATTAGTTGCTTATCAATGAAATAAAAAAAAGTCATGTTAAACAAAGTTACATTACAGTAACATGTAATGGAATTAACAAATTTAAAACTAACAACAAAAAAAGAAAAACCAGTTGCAATAAATATACATAACAGTGTGTGTGTGTGTGTGTGTGTGTGTGTGTGTGTGTGTGTGTGTGATTTGATTTTTTAACGTAGCTTTAACTATTTTTCATTCATATTGCTACGATCTCTGCAGGTTCGTAGTTTATAGTGATGTCTACCACTGGGCATCATGCCGCAGACATGAAGCATCATGTCCCACCCAGACACATTATCCTAACAACAGGCCGACCAGTCATAACACTAATCTTTTAATACTGAGCGCCAAGCCAGGCAAATGCTAATACCATTTTTATGTCGTTGGTATACCTCTGCCGGGGCTCGAGCCGGCGACCTGCCGCATCTGCGGCAGACGTTCTAACCACTTAGGCCACCGGAGCGGTCTGGACTTTAGTGGGAGAAGCAGTTTTCTTGGTTTGAAAAAGTGGAATCAGATGGTACATTAAAAGCAACTTGTGAGCATGAGTGGTGTAAGACTTTGGAAAGCAAAATCCTTTCTCTCAGAATGGAAATACTAACTTGCAACAATCCGCTTGTAGCCATCATGAATTTCACCTGGATTATTTAACTGTTGATGAGGATTTCCATGCTATACAAAAAAGGCGGACAGTCCCATCTGCTACTGAGAAAACTCTTAAGAGTGTGTGAAAAATGATGACTGCAAAGCAGGACAGTTGCGTTCAACGAAATGGTAACTAAATTAAGAATGATGTAGGAGCATCTTGTAGGTTGAGTCAATGAAATGGTAACTAAATTAAGAATAATGTAGAAGCGTCCTGTAGGTTGAGTGAATGAAATGGTAACACAATTAAGAATAATGTAAGGAGCGTCCTGTATGTTGAGTGGAGTATGATATAAAGTTTTTGACAATGACTGAAAAATAGTTTCTATCTAATGTGATGTTATGAGGATGTAAAATATTGGTAATATGTTTTTTTTTTCAAAGCGAAAGACTCGTTAATTTATACCAGAGACTCACAAAAATAGGCTGTGGACTCATTAGTTCTATTACTAAAGATTTCTGGATTCATCATCCTCAAAATCTGTGGAGATCCTTATCATTATTTTAAGGCATATTCGTTCAGATAGAAATAAAAATACAAATGAAATAAAAACGGTAACTTTTAATTTACCAAATATGATAAAGTTACATATGTAAACATTTTTCATAACAGGTTGTATTCTCTAATATGTACAGGAGTTAAATTACAAGCAATTTCAAAAATCCGAGTGCATATTCCATTTCTTTTCTTAAGCAATTCAGCGCTGAGAGATCTCGTACTACAAGACTGTATAGTAGTTTAAGGGATAAAACAGGTGGAAAACCATGAGACATAAAGTAAAAACTTCAAAATGATTGCAAAAATCTCCGACTTCGTGCCAAAATCTCCAATTTCCTTCTACAGGACTGATTTTACACCACATATTTTGAGGTGACATTTGATCCATCACAAAATCATCCAAGTCTATTGCTTTACGTAGGGTCCGGACCCTGGATATATATATATATATATATATATATAT
>JAECUM010033541.1:0-30969 GCA_016617855.1 Megalonaias nervosa
CCTCTCTCATTTTGGTGGTGATAGAAGAGTTCTATTGGTGCATTTTGGTAGGGATTTAAAGGTAATTGTTTTATTCTTGAGAATATGAGCTTATAGTGTGGTTGTCTGTGTGTATTTCGGCGACAGTGCACAGTGAGTAATAAGGCCTTGGTGATGATCCGGAAGTGAAATCTGTGTTCCATTGCATGGTGTTTTGTTTACAATTCAGCCTCTCAAAAAAATGCAGGTCAACCCTTGACAAGAACTTCACCGTAAAGTCATCTCTGAAGGTATTTTAGATTAACATATGATTTGTATTGATTGTCACACAGTGGAAAGTTCAGTACTGAGAAACAAATGTAGAGAATATATAGTAAAATTAATTGTGTTCTATGGCCAGATGGAAAGCTGTGTGGTCATTTTTCGAGGGCTGGATTTGGAGGTAGGAAAGAGTAATTTCCCAATGTTAATGTGATCAGGAGAAGCAGATGATGGAGAAAATTCTAAGTTTCAAAAGGCACCTTGCTGCAACTTGATTAATGTGTACCAAAATGTGAATGAAATATCTTGAATGGTTTAAGAATTTTGTTCCCAACAAAATATTTAAACAGACGTACAGATTAGAGAGAGAGATTTGAGTAACATAAACAGAAAGCAAGCTTGACCATTTGCATTTGAACCTAATTATCTCATTATCTGTGGCATTACCAATCAAGTCGGCATGAAAATACTCATCTTGATATGTGTGATTTCTCTTTGATATTAAGTGTGTGATGTAAAACAAACTGCAATGTGTATATGTAGTGTTTTTCTCCTGTGGTTATTTAATACACAGTATTTGATGTGTTATTTTGCTTTATTCTTGTAACATATTAAGTCTCTGTCTGGCAACATGATACACAGTATCTGCTGAGTGATCATGAATAATTTCTATAACACATTACACTTCTGTCTGGTACCATGATACATGGTCACTGTCATATCAATTGATCATATCACTTCGATTTATTTTCATAACATTATACTTCTGTCTATGAATATGATACATAGTACCTGCTGAATCACTCTGATTTATTCTTATAACATATTCTGCATCTGTCTAGCAACATTATACACATAATCTGCTGAATTATTTTGTTTTTATAACACATACTTCTGTCTGGTACCATGATACACAGACAATAACTGGATATGAGCACATGTGACCATCACAAGTTATTTCTTGTACAAAATACACATTATGCAGATGTTACTATAGTGTTCTGTCTGGGAACAAGGTATATACACTGAACTCTACTCTCTGTAGTTCTTTTTCATGTTGCATTATTTAGTTAATTCACCTAATATACTGTATAAATCTGTCTGGAAACAAGGTATATATATGGAACTCTGTAATCTCTGCATTGTGTTTGAAGGTCACATAATTTAGTTAATTTACCTTATATACTGTATCTGTTGTATCATTTCTATGTATAGTTATGACACATATACTTTTGTTTGGCAACATCACCTTCAATTCTACCTCATTGTTGGCAGTGCTCTGAAACAGAGATATGCAGAACTATAACAAATACATTCCAAAACATTTACATTAACTTATAAGACACAAATGTACAAAGAGTAAAACTACTGATCTGTATAATGCCTAAACACATTTTTTGTAACTGGCTTAGAGTATACTACAATTAAGTTTAATAGAAAAGAATAAATCTATATTACCAGTACAAGTGACCTGACTTTTGGTGTGAATAAAAAAGAAATGCTTTTATTCAATACTAAATATGTCAAATTTTACAATACTAGGTAACTGAATGCATGCTTTTCTTTTCTTGCTGATTAATTCATACACAATTTAATAAATTATGGCACTGAACCGTGTTAGAATACTGAAAATGCAAAATCATTCTTGTTAATATGCTATTTTGTCTGTAAGAAATGCATAATCATTTATTCTGTCTTGTACTGTAACAACAAAGGAATAAAAATGCTCAACTATAACCTATTTTTTGAGAAAAATAAGACGTGGGATAGTCTCTGTAAAGGAACGTGAGGAAAATATTTGAATCAATCTATTATTCTTCAACTGGCACTATCACATTTATCACTGCACATCACAATATTCAAACATCAGTAAGTTTTTCAACACACTGAATTTGTTATATTCAAGGCATGCAAAGTTTGTGATTGTTAGCAGACATTTCCTTGCTAAACTCAATAAAATATTAAGCTGATGGTACTCACATGATCACTCTCCCCTGAGGCCAGAAATTCCTGCATCAGGTCACACTCCCCAATCACACGCACAGCACACACTAGCAGGAAGAAATATATATATATATATATATATATATATATATATATATATATACAGTGGTCCCCCTCTTATATGGCCACCCCATCTGCACTGGGAAAGTGTCCTTATAAGATGGGTGGCCTTTCCAGAGGGGGACTAAATTTTTTTGAGAAGTATATGTAATGTACGTAGTAAGAAAGCTAAAGACTTCAAAGCATTTAATATCTTCATTTAAAAGTAACATGAATTATTAAAAGGTTCTTCTTGTTATAATAATGGACTTATTTTAACTGAATATATATTAATAGTTCTTATTATTGGCGTAAGCGTGATATGCGAGCGGAATTTGTTGTCATGCACATTACAAAACCATTCAAAAACGTCATTTAAATCTTGGTACATAGATAATTCTCTTTCCATTTGCTCCATTTTCCCCACTGCTGCTGAATAACCTCCTTATCAGTCATGACATTGTTTATTCGAGTCTTTTCAACATCAATTTGTTTTATTCGAGTCTTATCTACCTAAAATTGTTCGGCAAGTCCCCCCTCCCCACCTCACCTAGTCCTACAATGTAAGACATATCACATGTTGTTTATGTTTTAGTGCCATCACACACCCCCAAAACAAAAATATCGGGTGATGTCTTACGTTGTAGGATTACAATTCACCCGATGTCATCGAGTAGAATAACCGACTTTCTTCTAAAATAATACGTCTCCGTTTACATGATGACATGTTAATGTTTGGTAATTTGGATGTTGCTAATTGCATGCGATTTAATTATGCAGACGAAACTTTTGTAGAGTGGACGAAATGCCTTCTTAGTAAAACAAGTGATAAATGTTTAGTCACGTGATTTTTCGGTCTTTGTTTGGTACCCTGTTTTGTTCAAGGTTAATTTCTGTGTGTGTGTCCTAAAGCACAAAATCTATTTTTAGCCTATGCTGACCCCGTTATGATCTTGACAATTATGTCCGGTTGTAAGCATCAAAGAGAAGAATTCGACAGCTGTGTCAAGCCCAAAACTCTGTCATAACATTGGTGGGCCCATTTCCTGTAAACGTCGGCTTTTAAAGACAATGATATAATATTAATCTTAGTGTTACATGTACTTTAGTCAACACTTCTTTCAGTAACGGAAACTTGACATTGGGAGACATGTATCGACGATAGAGATAATCGGATTACTTACCTTACATCACGATATAAATTAATTATTGGTTCTGGATACATTTGAAATAAAAAGTGGCCACTTGTGAGGGGAACATTTTACATTTTTGTACTAATATGCTGGCCGCTGGTCGTGTTAGAGGGGTGGCCGTTCTTGAGGGGTACTTTTGAATACAAATTCGTCGGTGCCAAGGAATTCTGGCCATAAGAAGTGGGTGGTCGCTGGTTGGGGGTGGTGGTGTACTACTGTGTGTGTGTGTATATATATATATATATATATATATATATAAAATTATGATATATATAATGTGCTTTAGTATTATTTCTTATTTAGTACAACACAAATTTGGATATAGCACCAGGGCATGGCCCAAGAACATTTACAACCCCTTCAAAACTTTCTAGCATCTGACTTTTGAATTACTACAAAGAATAGTGCCAAAATAAATGAGTCAGATTATAGCAAGATGTACTGTATTCTTGAAGAAAAAATTGTCTAAGAACACTATTTTTAAATCTTCAATGAATCTGATGGATGTTAAAGTTTCAATTTGTGAATGTAAACTGCCAATATGTCTTAAGTCAGCCACTGCACATACTGTAACCTTTTATTTTTCTTGCAGGATGTCAGCTTTTAAAAAGTATAGTAACTGTTAATCAATGTTTTACTGAACCATCATTAATAAAGCTAATAATTCTTCATTGTGTATCTTCAATGCATTCTTTAAAATGTTGTTCAAACTAGAACTATCAACAGCCCACCAATGTTTGTCAATCAACCAGTGTACACACTTGCTGAGCCATCAGTGCTGATGCTGAAATAATTTATCACTTAAATTGATAAATCAGATTACCTAATTAAGAAAATTGTGAATAATCCATGTTAATCACACTGAAACTGCTTTATTCATGTAGTTTGGCCACACTGCCATCATGTGATCAATTAGCTAAAAATCACTTCTTTGGAAAACAGTGAACTCTGTTACAATGTCTGCTTCTTATAGCTTTTCCTAAATATGTGGTCTGGGATAGTGTGTCAATATATATATATATATATATATATATATATATATATATATATATATATATATATACACACACACACACACATAGTCCCACAGATTTGTTGCAGATTATTAGCAAAGAATTACATATTCAGATTTAAATGGAATCTACAAAAGAAACTTCTAGAGGTCTGAAATTTATAGAGACACTGCTAAGTACATATTAATACTGAACCATAATTGTGCTCAAAATTTCCTTATGTTATTGTACAATTAATTTTTTGCACTGAATTCAGACTCATCATGATCTAAGCTGGAATGATAAAACTTCTACTCCTTTATACACACTTTTAGGGAATTCTAATGGAATCATTGTTATGACGATTTGTGATTCTTTGGAGTTTAATGTCATTTTTAGCACATGATAGGCCATACATAGCTGTCAATTTATTTCGTGGTGGAAGAGCCTGGGAAAAACCACTAAACAAATGGCAAGCCTTCTCACATACCCACATTCCTCAAGTCAAGACCTGAGCCAATGTAGACAGAGGTTAGATGTGAGTGATCCATAAAGGCAGGGCACCTTGTTATGATCAGTAGTGTACATATGCCATTGTGATTAAACATTTTTATTTTTATTTTTAAATCCTGCAAAGGGATACAAGAACATTAAAAATCAGAAATTAAAACATTACTAAACCACCACTGTCTCTTCTAGAAGAGAAACTTAAGGGAGAAAATTCCTTACTTTATTTGAAAAAAGGGGAAAAAATTCCCTACTTCATTTGAAAAAAGGGGAAACTTCTGAATGGAGGGATTTAATGAAGAAATAATGGTATAATTGATGATATGATGCACTAAAATTCAGTAGATTTTTCAGAGCAATAATTTAGAAAATAGAACAAATACTGCAATTTTGCATCCAAGAAAAGGGCAACTCATATTTTTGTGCAGCAAAATAAAAATGAAAATTGAAAAGAACTAGACCAGTCAGACTATAGTACAAGCTACATAGTTTCCTCCCTTAAAGACAAGCCTTGTTGTTGCAGGCATAGATATTGTAACCTAGGATTTTCCTGGTATATAAATGTACATATTCCCTTTAGATTTTGGCTTCTCAACTGCAGCTGGACTTTATTTCACAACAAGAATCCCACCAACGAATTGATGCTCTACGGGCTTCTGTGAATTCCAAGACTCCATGATAAGACCATTTTTTTCTGTAAGTTTACTCTTTAAAATTGCTGAATACTGAAACTGATGTTGAGAAACTGTGTCACATAACAACATATTATTTTCTTACCCATCTGAGTTAACACATTAACATGATACCCACAAGTAGGGGTGAAACGATTCATCGATATATCAATGCATCGATTCTTTTGCTGGAACGATAAAAATATCGATACAAGATAATGAATATCGATACAAAATGATACTTACCATATATAAGTCATTTTAGTCTTCATCAGTTATGAATAATTATTATTAGTTCCCCTTTTTATTCTTCAAATATAGAATTCATCTGAAACAGCATCTACAGTCCTAGGCACTCATTTTTATTGGTAAAAATGAAAAAGACTTGAGAATATTCACTCGCCGTCTGCAAATTCAAAAAAAGTGACATGGTTCGTAATCTGCCATCACCCCCAATCCCATGCTAATTATCTTAACCCAGCAGCATGTTCAGCATGAAGGACACATTACAAATGTGTTCCACATGCATCATGAATATAATGAAGTACTTTACTCATCATTTAATAACCAATTTTATTCGAAGTTTCTACATTGAATTTGATCTTGTGTACTTTGGTCAATTTGAAAGCTATACTACCGGTGTGTCACTCAGTGAAATATGTTCAAATCTTATTGGGGTTAACAACTTGTTCCGGTCAAGGTTAAATAATAACTACCAATCAGGAATCAGTGTACCTTATTCGCAGATTGACAGACAGGAAGTACTAGCAAAGTAACAGAGAAACTTCGCTCTAAAGTCATCAACATATTAAGTACTTAAACAAAAATGCTGTCAGGGTGTGTGATTGCATGCATCATGCAAAATATGTACGAATTCACATACTTGGAGAACAGTGATGAGCGAGAACTCTTGCAAATTAGTTGAAAGTCCCACATACGAAAATGTGCTCCACAAAGGATACAATTTTTATTTAACCATTCTTGTTGTGCCATGTTTTTTGGGTATGCAATAGTTCACGCTTTTGGGGTCTTCAAGCATGACAAAAATAGTTGTTAAACTAAATTCAATTGGCACATTGTGCCCTGGAATAAGTATTATGGCATAGTTTGAACCATCCATTGAGGAAGTTTTTACAAATTTATGTGTAAAATACGGGCCACCTAGAAAACCCAAAATGACCGATTCCTGGCATGGTTCATTATGTTTTTGTTCGCCAAATACTGACTTGTGATAGTGATGATGACAATAATTTTTAAAGTTATGAAGTATTTCGGATGACTGAAGTGAGGAAATTGTAATGGAGATACCAGTGAGTGATTTTGAGACTGAAATTGAAGTTAAATACGAGTCAGATGTTCATGTTGAATGGAAAAAAAATAGAAGGCATGACGGTCAGTCTCCCTTTCAGCGGTATTTTGAAATTAAATGTAGAAAGGGCAGAATACTGAGCCTAATTAAAATACAGACAATTTAAAAGAAGAATACTATTTTCCTTTTTTGATCAATCAGTTTCGCCCTGTGAATCATATGCTACAAAAACCATATATCCATATCAGGGTTAAGATAAAATGAATAAGTATGGATGAAAAAAATTGAAATTAAGAAGTAAAGATATTTGAACCTTTGTCTGCACTAGCAAACTGTGGCATTGATGGACTAAAAACCCTAATACATCATTATGGAATAGATAAGAAATCTGGCATAGTAGTCAGTAAACTACTGATTCAAGAAGAACATTTGTGTTAGTGAAAAATCCAATTTGGAGCAGATGTATCCAAAAGGTAATATCTGTAAGCTCTGGAAAATTCTAAATAACAGCCACAAACATTAGTTTTCCACATCTTCAAGCTGACAAAGCTAGCTATGCATATGCCCTTTCAGAAGGAAGCACAGAAAAATATTTATACACTGATAAGGAACAAAGTATACTCAGAAATAATGAACAGATTAATACCTATACAAAAAGAGGTGACATCTTTTAAAGAGTTTGATTTCAGTAGAGCTCTAAAAAAGTGGAGTATTGAAGTGTTAGATAAATACTGAACCATGGCTGTTTCCTCCTACCCCTCCATCTTTTCTACTCTCCCTTTCTTTCGGTGACAAAAGGTGAAGTCCCACTTAAGATAAAATCCTGGCAGCATCTCTCCTTAAATTGTACATGGGGAACAAATTTGCAATTTCTGTTTTTATGCAGAGATATTTATCCAGTGAATGAAGGTGCTGATGGAATAAATAAAATTACCAAATAATCAGCAAGGGGCAGATTTCAAACAGCTTAAGTTTATCACATTGTGCAAAATTAGAAAGAAAATTATAGAATAGGACTGGGTGTTGTCAAATAGTTTTCCTTCTTCACTAACAAATACAAGTACCTGTGGCCACAGCAGTCTTCTGCATCTGCAGGAAGTGATAGATTTTTTTGGTATTCATCCTCATTCCCATGCTCAGATTTGTTTTAGACGAGATTTTCTTTGCACGAGGAAACTGCTTTATTTGTTCTGTTTTGAAGGTAACATCGTAATGTCTTCCAAATTTAAGTTAGACACGAAATTGGTAATAAGATGTTTTTAAAGCATTCATGCAGTGCAAAGCAAAGAGGCCCTTTGGCTAAAGTGAGGTAAATGGAGCCACCATTAAATGGCCTAAATCAATGAATAAAACTCACAGACAACCAATAGGTAGTCTGTTTTAAAGTGTTTTTGTTTTTTTGTCATCGATGAGAATTGCATATTAATATATGATAACTATATCTCTATCTGTAATCTGCATACTGGAAATACAACCATCATGTCAACATACATAAAGGGGCACCACCTACCTTTCAAAGATGGAAAGACAATCAAGTGTATCAATATGTATCATATCGCAGGCAGTGTATCGTGAATCATATCAATATGTGGCACGGGTGTATCATTTCACCCCTACTCACAAGTGCAATACAAAATTTTTTGTCTTTGACTTTGACCTTGAACCTAACATCATGGAGAAAAAAAAACATTTAACTTGTCTCAGATAAAGTCAAGAATACCCCCCCTACTCAAGATATTCATCAGATATGTCCAAAGTATGAGTTTCATAAAAACCCATTCATTCTCGTTTGTGTTGTCATGCTTACTAGCAAATACTAAAGGAAAGATTCAAGACTTTTGACAGTAAAATGAATGTTGGAATGCTGACAACAAATTTGTTTATTGGAATGCAACTAAGTACAAAGTCTGGTCAAACTTCAATTCTATATGAACAAGGTGCTGTGGTCATCAGGCAGGAGAGACTGAGACTCCCTAAGGCTGACTAAACTCACTCCAAAGGAAAGGTAGAGTCCGCAGACTTCCTGGCCACCCTTTTTAACAAGCGAGGGGTGAGAAGTTATTTTAAAGGGATTTTGTGATTCTACTGAAACCCCCAATTTAAAACATTTAGACTGGGGAACCATGAATCTTGCTGACTGGGGGCAATTCGTTTGTAGGTTTAACCAAGCTCAGAATAGCAATCAACAACTGGCATTACTGATCCCTTTGATCTTGAGAGTCCACTGTAGGTATTAGGTCACTGAATAAGCATTCCAAATCAGTTCTGGTAACTAATATGTCTTTAATTCCAAATTTTTAGGTGTTGTGATTGGGGTGCTAGTTCAAGTCACCACAAGATCCATTCCTGAGCCTGAGACAGTCCCAAATCCAGGTCAGGAGGCTTGAGAGGCCAAACAAGGTCTATAACAGCCCACAGAAACTTGCCTTGGTCAATCTCAACCCTTTTGATGAATGAGGAAAAGAAAAGAAGACCACAAAGAAGTGGAACTTATTAGGTGGCATCAGTGAATCACTTAAACCACGAAGTGCACTCAATTTCTCCAAGGATTGGCAGGCTGGTGACTTTCTTGCACAGTAAATTGCCATTGCTTCCGCCAAGGATCAGGTAACAGGCAAATTTTTACAATGAAAAGTGTGTGTCTGATCCCTACTGGAAGAGGCAAGTTGCAGGCTTCCATATAGCAGGAAGTGATATTGATAATGGCTTGTTGGCAACTTCCTTTAAAGCAGGAAATGCCTCTTATCCCTTCCCCATAATAAGATTTTCAAACTAGCTGCTGTGTATGTCATAGTAGAACTATTTTCATTTAGGCTCAATAAGACATCATCAGAAGTCTTTTGGTGAAAATCCCAAGCTGATATGACCATCCATTCAGGGGGAGTAAGGACTGCAAATTTTTTTAAAGACAGCCATAAAGGTATTCATATTGGCTGTACAATGTGCTCCATTTTCTTTAGGACCAACTAGGTATCATACAAATTCTAATGGTGAAAACCCCATGTTGATATAACCATCCATTTGGAAGAAGTAAGGATAACAGTATTTTTAAGATTGAGAAAAAGCCATCCCATAAGCTCCTTTTGTATATGACCACTAAAACTAACTAGATAGCCTAATGCTTCCAGATACCTGTACGAGCTATGTTTGATGATGCACACATTTCATAGTTCCTTTACCACAGCAACATTAGTGTTTTATATTTACACACTTGGAAAATTAACCTGGTTGGGTATCTTTATGACAACATTCTTTAAATGACTCAATTGAACATTTACAAGTATAGTAAATGTCAGTCAATGGCATAACTGTTTTGATTCAACAATGGACAGGACAACAAAACATCCAGTCATGAAGGCAAGCTTGATTATCAATGTAAGGAAAACAACTTGCAATGTATAACTATTAGGAAGGCCAAAGCAACATATGGACCAGAAAATGTCACATCACAGAATAATCCAAAACTGTAAATTTTGAAATTGTCATAGTGTTAAAATTAAAGCACCAAACCATGTTAAAACAGCCTACTGAACACTACTATGATGTGTACTACTTGTATGGGACCTTCTACAATTTAAAATAAAAACTTAGAACATCTTTATTTGAAAATAATTACACTTCACTTACTATCTGAAAGTGATAATTTAATTAAAATGCTCTGACTATGCTACAACCACCCCCCCCCAAAAAAAACATGGACATATATAGTGGTGATATAGCACAGCTCTCATGCCCTTCAATTACATCAAACTTACTTAACTGAGGTCACAACAACTCCATCAGGTGATATAACTAGAAATAATATAAGCAATATCACTATCAATATCACTTATAATAATGTAAACAATATCATTTCTTCAACTCTGCTCATCCAAAAAGATGCAAAAATAAAGTGCCTGTAATTTCTGGATAATCAAAATGTTGCAAAATATAAAATATTGTTTTGAATGAACATATTTCATTACGTAGATCTATTCTTCATACATCAAGCTGGATATTCATCAATGTCTCTTGTGGACGGTTAGGTAATTTGACTCGAATCAGAACGAGATGAAGATGTTATAACTGAGTTATACACTGTGCCATTATTAGGAAATGCATGCACGTAAAAATTTTGTTTTAATATAAGATACAACATTGGCTAGCTGACACCTGTGTGATTGTTATGTCACCTTTTTCCAGGTACTGCTCCAAGCCCCGCCTTCTAGCATCCAACTGCTGATCTGTCAGGGAGAAGAACTTTTTGGGAGGTAATTTGGGGAAGTTGAAGTCGGGAAACTCTTGCTTTAACTGGGAATGAATCGCAGAAAACTCTCTGTATCTCCTAGAACACAAGTGTCTCCCAGCCATATAGATGTTGAATACCTGGAAATAAAGGCAAAATTTTCATACCAATGTACCAGTGTTCCATCCTATAAGCTGTATAGTCTACAAAAACAAAGCCCAGAAAAGTACATGATGTACCTTTGTCACTGAAGGGTTTAAAAGCAAAACATAACCAGGTCTCATGCCAATGCTGATGCAAAGGCAGCAATTTATGTGGCTTACTTGCTTTTGCAGTCGAAAGAGTAAATGTATAAATCATCTTTCTCATTTTTTTATGTTAGTAAATCAACACATAATATCCAGACAAAAGGTTCTTGCCTTTTCTTAAAAAGTGGTTTTAATCATATCTGTTAAACAAAGAAGTGGCTGTAAATGCAATGCTTGAATATCTACTGCTTATACTGTGAACCAACAGGTTTCAAGTGAAAACTATATATGCCTCACCACATGTGCCTTGCTTGATAAAATAGCCAGTACAAATTAAGTTCAATTATGCAAATACTGTACTCCCCTTCTTGAATGGTCCACATGACCAGCAGCCACCCACTTTATATGGCCATAATTGCATGGCACAGACAAGTTTATGTTCAATAGCACCCATCCTATAATTTGGCCATCAGCCATCATGTTATTGCAAAATCTGTCAAATGTACCCCTTGCAAACATCAGCATAATGGTGTTTACTGATAGAAATCTCACTAATATGTGTTGGTTTCTAAATTCAACATACCAACATCTGAAACTTTAATCCATACAAAGATGTAAACAATCCAATAATCCTTACTTTGTGTTCCTTAGATTTTAGGTTTGATAATTACTGGCTGTTATTAACACCAAGATGACAATAGCTAACTACTGAGACGCACCATAATTGATAATTATTCATATTTGTATTCAAAAACAGTGATAGAAGCTTTATTACTTAAGTCCTGACAACATTCGTGTGATTTTTTTAAAAAAATATTAAATTTAAAAACTTAGTTATGCCTTTGATGCTTTATATGTAATTACATCTGTGTGATCCCCTTTAGAAAGGCCATCCCTCTTCTAAGGTTAATTTTCTGCTCCAAAACGGGTGGCCTCTTTAGAGATGGCCTATTTTATAACCATGAGATAGTGTGGAAATTATTTAAACGAAACCAAAAAGAGTGGTTTTCTATTTCAAAGCTCACCACAAATTTCTCCCCATTGCGATCAATAGTTTGACAATCAGGTATGGAGATAGGAAGGGACCGTCTCTCTGAGAAGTCAACATAAGAAGGACCGGATGAGTCGTCACTGGGCTCCAACCTGTCTGCCACCTGCTCTGGCACTGATATCACTGGAATGATATAAAGAGAGGCTTGTCTAAGGATCTGAGTTTGATCAGAAAGCAGATTTATAGTGAATTATATTCTGACAATACTTACCTAATCACATTAACATTAGGAATATAAGCCAGATACCTCTTGAATCTAGCCCTATGATAAAAAAATAAAAAAATGACCTTTCCTCTCTAAAAGGGCAGCAACTATTGCCCATTGCCTTCCTTTGCAACCACTAAGTGTTGCTAGTTTAAGCTGAGTAAATGAGGATGCTTGTATATTAGGTCTTCAACTAATGTGATTCTCCCGGAAATACAATTTACCATAAAATTTTCTTTCTCCTTTGAATACATTCCTCAAAATCACTTCAAAATTAGGAGAATAAGTAATAGGTGGCGGGAATGCTGAGCATCCTGTCCATACCTATCCTTTGCGGGAAGAAAGGTTAGATTCCCTATGTGAACTATAACCCACTCCCTACTTAGATTCCCTATGTGAACTATAACCCATTCCCTACTTAATGCAACACAGCCTATGGTTCGTGATCTGTGACTGCTCTATCAAGTTAAAATAGTTATTGAAATCTTCAAACCATCTGATCTGAACTGAAGATAGTTTGGGTCAAATGAAAGAACACGTAAATTACTCACCCTCCCAGTCAATGCTAAAGTTATCAGGAAAAAAGTTTTTGACGATAGCTAGAACTTCTCTGAACCATATAAAGAACCTGGACATATTCATTCCATAAATGAAAATTTTGGAAACAGGGCGAGGGATATTGGTCTTTTCGAATCAAACTTGGCTAGTTGGTCTTATAGATCTTTATCCTGACCATGATATCTGCCATGGTACATGAATGTGTCAGAAATAATGGAGTGGTAGCCTTTGATGGCAATTGGTGCCAACTTTTTCTCCTCAAAGAGCTAGCGAAAAAAGTCAGCCAGCTAAGTGATTGAGGCACTCAAAAGGGACGATGGTATTGACTCTACAGCAGTTCTTGAAAATACACCACTTTCCCTCATACACCACTTTCCCTCATACACCACTTTCCCTCATACACCACTTTCCCTCATAATCCCTCAAAGCTGAGGGCCTTCTTGCTCTAGAGATTCCTACCAAAATCAAAAGTCTCAAGTCTTTCTCTTTCCAAGGCTGTCCTGACACATGCGACCTTGATTATTTGAGAAGATTCTCAGTCAACACATTAAGCACTGTGTGGTGACCCAAGCAATTCAGAACATCAATTCTAAGCCATGTAGGTTGGCCGATTTTCTCCACCAGTCAGAAAATTGCCCATGAAGCCAGATCCAGCAAAGACATGGCAATATTTATAACCAGCTTCAATGTCACAAGAAACACATTTTTATCCATCTTATGACCGCTCCGGTGGCCTAGTGGTTGGAGCATCTGCCTCAGATGCGGTAGGTCGTGGGTTCGATCGCTGGCCGAGTCATACCAAAGACTTGTAAAAATGGTACTAACAGCTGCCCTGCTTGGTGCTCAGCATTAAGAGGTTAGTGTTAGGACTGGAAGGCCTGGTGTCAGGATAATGTGACTGGGTGGGACATCATGCTACATGTCTGCGGCATAATACCCCAGTGCTAGACATCACTATAAACTGTCACACTGCAGACATCATAGTGATGTGACTGAAAAATTGGCAAAGCTACGTTAAAAAACCAAATCACACACACACACACACACACTGATCCAACTTACAAAATGGCAGGGCATACATGTTAACCAACATTACTTTCTTATCTAATGTCAGAAGTTCAGTACGATAGGTGGCAGAATGTGTCTTCTACCAGTGTAATAAGAACATGGTTAGTACCTGGTTTTCTTAAAATAAACTTTTAGCATTACCCAGGTCACAGCCGATCATTAATTTCTGAGTTTTGCTGATTGTGGAAGCAGACAGAAAGAAGGAGACTCTTCATAAATGTCAACCAACACTTTGACTTATAGTCATGTATGGTAGTAGTGAGTGTATGGCATTCTAAAGCTGACAACACAAATTAATCTTTAACAGCGTCATTCAAACTAAACTCTGTCCTCTCCACAGCTTGATCAGAGATCTGCGGTTGCTCAGAACACACTCATTGTGTGAATACAGTGTGACCCTGCTATAGCATGCTCCGTTATAACACAAATTCAGATATAACACAGTCGTGGTGTGGCTCCCGAAATTTCATATACATGTATTTTTTCTCATGGCCATAAAAAACATCTTCTCTTGAAAGTTTGAAAAAAAAAAAAAAAGTTTATTATCATTTTAGGGAAGAGATCGTGTATGAATAATACAAGACGATTGTGGCGTGGCTACTGAAATTTTATATGCATTTTTCTCATACACGAAAAAATAGTGTTTTCTTCTTAAAAGTACGAAAAATAGCATGTAAAATTTTTTTTCAGGAATCGTGCAGGGCTTCACCAATGTCGCAAATTGCGATTTTTTTTCCCTTATTGGCAGCAAAATATACCACCTGCAACGTTCCCTCTAATACTTTTCCTGTGTGCGCAGAATTTTGAAACTGCTGTGCGGCATAAGTATTTGCTACCAAAACTTGTGCCCGGAATTTTTAAACTGCTGCGCGGCATTTTCTAATGAGCTGTGCGGCTGCGCACATTAGAGGGAACATTGACCATCTGGCGATTTTTCTTAATGGCGACATTGTTGGCTGTTTAAACTTGTATATACAACCACTGGTTTGGAGTGGAGAAATTCAGAGGCTCCATGAAAGGAAGCCGTAAAGTTGATATAAAATGCACTGAAATTTTATCTATTGTTACATAAACAAATTCTTTGTCCATATTGACAAACCATCTTAACAGTGCACTGTTATATCATAATCCACTTATGTTGACATCAAGCATGAGTACTGTATGTTTTGAGATATCTGCTTTTTTTTTCAAATTTACATTTCTGATAGTGGAGATCAACTGGACGAGGCATTATCTCATAATCTATCTTTGTCGGATTTTTGGCCACTCGCTAGTAATTAATATATTTACATAGACTGACATTTGTATGTGGATGGTGAGTAAAATTCCTCTTTTTTTCACTCAGAATTAAATCCTTCAGAACATTCACGTTTTCTGTAGTAATCCTTGTCATCAGACCAGAACAACTGCGTCTCTATCGTTGATTGACCCTTTCTTTAAATTTCTGATGCATGTGTGGAAGGCAGCATCACTCCACTACCACAGATGTAAAAAAAAAAAATAAAAAAAAAAAAACTCACTTTTCTATTCAATAGGTAGGGAGGAACAATAACTACAATTGACCATACGATGGCCAAGTCATTTTTTTAAAAAAATGTACCCAGATAAAATAGTAGCTGAAATTTCAAAGAAAAAATTACCTTTGAAGCACCAATTGTTATGAAAACATACTAAGCAAATGGGAAAAAAATCAGTCTCAATCATGCAATACAATATTTTGATGTTGCCGCCACAATAAGAAACGGGCATTTCTTTGGTTCTCCAAAGCTGTCCTTTGGCGGTGACTTCAATAATGCATGCACCCTTCATCAAAGAAAGCCGACTACAATCTTCAATAAAAGCAATGGAATCTGATGGATTGTTTAATCTTCCAATGTGACTGGAACATTTTTACTGTGCCGTGAAAGTTTCTTTTTTACAGGAAAAAAGTTTATGCTTACAAACTCTACCGACGGCGCTTAAAACATAAACTTTTACTGACTTCGGATGTACTGAAAAGTAAATGTGCTTCATCATTCGTTACGTGATTGTGCTATTTTTTCCCACTGAATTCAGACCTATATGACCTGTGACAAAATTATTGAATATTTTAAATCTCTGTGTGTGCATATTTTCGATGGAATTACTCGTATTGTGGATTCAATGTATGTGATGTGATTCGCGGGTAAGTACACAGTGTTGACACTTTATTCATTGCTATGCATTAGACATGTGTATATATATATATATATATATATATATAAACAGTATACACGTATATATACCAATGCGTGGTTCTCTGAATAAAGTAAAATATTATATATGCCTTCTCTGTTTTCATTACAGGTGTTTTTCTCATTTAATATGCATCGATTTAAGATGGAAACTGTGCCAATGAAGCGCGTATTTTTGCGCCCGCATTTATTACCTACCTCCCCCGCACATTTTTTCGGGTACATGCATCATTTTCTTCTGCTAACTGACCTGGTTGCTTATAACACGGTCGGGTTCTATGGCTCCCAACTACCGTGTTATAGCGGGGTCACACTGTATCATGACTTAATGTAATGATGACACAAAATGCCATCATCCTTAAATAAACCACTGCTAATACCCTGCTGGTAGGCAATGAAAATAGGGAAAGTCAGTTCTGCATGGCCATTTTTGTCACAACTTGGCAGACGACTGGTTATCAGGAGAATTGACAGCCTGGCTGTCGGATTTTGTACCTGTCATAACAGAAGCATGGCTAGATGGACTATTTTCTAGTACCGTTCCTGTCCTAATTTGCATGTACCTCTGTCAGTATGGCTGGAAAATTCACTAAGATTCCCACCCTTATATACGTAAAAACCATACATCTGGCTAAATGTTCAGATGAATCACTAAGATCCACATAATTGATCTGGGTTAAGACAGCTGGTATGGCTCTGGGAACAGAGATGGTACTACATGCTGGATCCACTGGATCTGATAACCCCATGTGAATGGTCTTAGAGATCTAAAGGCCAAGCTCATACTTGCAAAGGGACTTATGCCAACTAGGCTGCCTGAAAATGTAGGAACAATTCCTTACTGTATCCAAATTATCTGCAAAAGCAAAACATGGAAAGAGATGTAAAATTTGGCCTTAAGTCAGGAATCGCGATGCCATCTCCTGTACCAGTTGACACATATGTTGCTGAAAGGCTGGCATATCCAACTGTGACTCCAGCATATCTGCATTAGTCTCCCATAACTCTGTTTTGTCCTTCTGATTGGGGGGTGGCAACCCCTGAAGCATCCCTAACATGGCTCACTAATGATTCTGAATTTGAAGTATATTCAGTACAACTGCATTGGTCTTAGTTGCTGATTTGTTCAAAATGGCAGACCAGTTGTCCTTGTACCGCAAACTGCACAAACTGCAAGAGGAAGCAGAGGACATTTGGTACACACCATGCAGAATTCATGCTTGTCTTCCCTGGCTGTATAATTGTCGCATTTACTGCATTTATAAGACATGTTTCTAAAATAATAACGTAACAGAAACAATAGATGAATTAACATGTCAGTGTGTTTATAGGACATATTTTTGAAACAATAAAATAACAGAAACAATAGATGAATTAAAAAGGTCAGTGTGTTAATAATTTGCTAAATAACACCATTTTAAACAAAGTGCATGAGTTAAAGACAGAGCAAATTCTTGAGAGTCAACATGCATCAATGGTACTGTGTAGTACCATATGGACTAAAATCGCCAAGTCTGAGAAAGTGATACATTTCTCAAAGTATATGCCAAATAAAACAATAATGTATACATGTTAATTGATCAATATTAGCTGATTAGTGTATACCACATTAATTAATCAATATTAGCCAATTAGTATATATCACATGTTAATTAATCAATATTAGCCGATTAGTATATACCACATGTTAATTAATCAATATTAGCTGATTAGCATATATCACATGTTAATTAATCAATATTAGCTAATTAGTATATATACCACATGTTAATTAATCAATATTGGCTGATTAGTATATACATGTTAATTAATCAATATTAGCTAATTAGTATATACCACATGTTAATTAATCAATATTAGCTGATTAGTCCAAATAGATCCAAAATGTTTTTATGGACTGTTTGAATTTCATACATGAAGACTTAAGACTTAATGGAAATGCTTATTCTGTGCAATGTTGCGTATGGCAGCAAAATCTAAAAAGTGGTGACACCTAGTGGTGGCAAAGTGAGGTAATGGGCAAGAGTCACTGCCCTTTGTCTATATAACAAAGTGCAGACAGAAAAGAAAAATTTTTGTTTTCTAATAGGGCTGGATTCTGGAGATAGCGGGCTTATATTCCAGTCTCACATAGAAAATGTGATAATAAGAACATGAATATTTCCTATTCAAGGCAAGTTGTGACAAATAGGATTAAATATTTATGTTTAAACATATCAATTACAATGTAGTTGTAATATCTGTACATATAAGGGATTCGCCAACTTTCAGGTTCTAATAGATGTACATGTTTGCATTTGCTCTTCCAATTATGTCTGCACTGGAACCTTTTCAAATCTATGTATCTATTGATCTGACACACACTTGCACACAGACACACGCACACATATTCCAGCTAAACATGAACAGAGGGGTGCTATGCCCTGCCCAATTTTTTTAGTGCCCCTCCCAAATTTACGATGCCTTTGAGCACCCCAATAAAATTTAAAAGCACCCCGATCATTCACTTCCAAAATTCAGTTTTGTTCTGGCACCATACTCTTGGCTCATTATTGATGCATGCACAATCACCACAGAGAATGCTTACCACAAAGAGAGTTTGCAATTCACTCGCAAAGATGGAATCTAAGCAAAAGAGGAAGCTGACAGAATATTTCGGTAGGTGCATTTTATTTTCAATTTATTCATGAGGTTGAAATGTTTATTTTATTTCTATCTGATACCCCTACCATGCACCGACATCAAGAGTCGTTGTCTTAGTGAAATAAAACCGTTTCTGTTGGGCATGTGTTGCTTTAAAGCATACGAAAATGGAAAACCGCAGCCTTTTTTGTCCATATACTCTTACTTATGTGTATATAAAGGCATAATTATTGATGAGCAGTAGCCCTTGATTTAATTTATTCTTTTTTCATTTACACTCATTGTCTATTCATTGTACAATTAACTCTAATTTATTCAGAACGCATGATATATAGATGGACATATTTCTTTCTCAACGTCAGTACGATGATTTGCCTTTATAATGAAATGTACACATCTGACAATTATGAGAATGATATGTCCACAAAAAAAGTAACTATTTTTAAAAAAAATAAAATATTATAATATTTACTTTATACAGAGAGAAAGAAATTATACTTTAAGTTTCATGGTTTTAATTTTATAAAATTCATTTCCAGTTATCATATATTGTGTGGACCATAAGATCATTTATTATTATTCTTATTATTGTTGTTGTTGTTTTATTATTATTATTTTTAGCACAAATATTGAAACTTTGAATTATCTAAATATTATAGGAGCATGAAGAGTAAAATGACCATTTGTATTTGTTTTAGATTCTCTCAAAATGAACCTACCAAGGGAAACCAGGACAGAAGAGACAACAGCAGACCCAAAACCTATAACCTATAATGAAGAAGAATCCTAGCTTTTAGTTACATATTGGTTGAAATGGTATATAGTTTAAGAAATAAATGATGTTGAGTCAAAGTTGCTTATTTTTTCTCTTCTGTATTGGTTACAATATGACCTCCATTCTCACATGAAGTGCCCTCATCTAGAAACATTGTCCAGCTGCGCTCAAAGTACCCTGATCAGCACCCCTGTCATTTGAAATCCTAGCTGGTACACTGCATACACACACAGACATATATATATATATATATATATATATATATATATATATATATATATATATATATATATATATATATATATAAGAGAGAAATAACATTAACTATCTGCATATGGTTATAAAGTGCAAACTGAGATACAAAGAAATAAATGTTTGGGGACAAGCGCAATTTTCCAGTCAGCTTCACCCAGGCAAGCTGACTTTTATAAAAGTAGGTAGGTAGGTAGGTATGCATGTACATAGCATTTTACAGCAACTCTGTACAAAAGTGGCTATGAGGTAACAACGAAATGAAAAGTCTGAAATATACAGAAATAAACTGCATAAAAAGTTAGACAAATCTTTCCAAAGAAATGTAAACATTAAAAGCATAACAAAATAAAACATAAAACATAATGATGTTAAAAATGTTTATGAAATAACAGTGCTCAACTAATCTTACAGCAAGATGCCCTGAGCTTCTCTAATATCAGATCAGGCCCCTCCTATATTCTAAGTAAGGTACCTGTCAGGCTTGTTTAAAAAAAAAAAAAAGATTTGCTTCAGAAAACATTGATCATGCTCATAAAATGCAGAAAACTTTATATTTTCAAGATGCTGACATACCTGCTATAACAAGACATGGCATCATAAAACACTATTTTATTTACTCTCAAAGACCCTGACATGGTCGTGGTTCGAAAAAAAAACAGAATTATCATTAATCTTCAAAAATTAAAGGGAAAAAACCATTCAGTATATGCCCATTAAATGCAGCATGTATAAACAGTAAATAGTCATGATTGGAGCTGATGTTAAACTATCCTTGGGACAATTTAAATAGCAGCAATTAAAAGACAAAGATTTCCAGTATAAACCACAATTTCATATATAACTTTGCTGACTGACTAGCTGGTAAGATGTGTTTGAAGCAGTGAGTGAGCCCATTGTGCTAATTTGCATAGGAAAAGATCACAAAGTTAACACAACATAGGTAAAGTGATGCTTGATGCATGTAGGAGAACAAAAGTGATTACATATCATTGATCATTGCCCTGAATGAGAATTTGAAGTCAACTGTTATTATCAAAGATTACTGACAAGTCTGTGAACAGTGGCAACATTTCTTTGAAGTCGGAGTTTACTTCATATATCAAATGCAAAGCATGATTATATCAACTGTCAGACTACTGATTATTTCAGCTGTTGGAATAGCGAATATTCTAGTTGTCGGAATAGTGTTCAAGTGCAATTCATTTTTTTAAAGCAATTTATGAAGCAATTAGCTATCAGCAAAGCTCAGCCAAATAAATTTCGGAACTCCTGATTGACAAAATTTTACTTTGTGAAGCATGCACAGCAACAAAAAAAAAAGGGGGGGTGGGTGTTATTTAGTTCTTTTGAAAATACTGCAAACAACATATTGACATACGTCATTCCTGTGTGTATGATGTCTGTCTATATAAGTGCACCACCTATATATAACATGTTCAACATACTGAATTTCTGTTCTCTTTATTATTATTCATTATCTTAACTTGATAAAATATTAACTATTATTTAATATATGCTTTCCAGGATGACTTTAGCCATGAAACAGACTGATTGAAAGACAATTTTAAGCGGACTCTCATGTTTGCACAGTTGATTTGTGTTGATAAAGCATTACCACCCATACTGGACAGAGCCATTTATTACTGCTGTATTACCTGGAAAACCCCCATTAAACTTAAAAAATATTATGCCCTCCCTCCCTTAATGAAATGGTCAGTCCCAAATGTGATGTATAACATAGTTATTCTAATAGAAACCCCCGTTCAAATAAATGCAACCCGCCCTGTTTTCCACAAAAAAGCAATTCCTACCTTATCCAGACTGATAGATCTAGACCTGCCAACCCTAACAAGACCTTCTCAGTATGCAGCCGATTTTTTTCATGCAAATTTGACCAGTGTTCAGTAACGTATAACAAAATATCATGTACTGCTATTGTCAAGCTGGAAAACAGGCATTTAAAGACCAAAAGTGTGTGTGATTCAAGACTGATGCAGCATCAGTAAACATTGCATTGAACTCAAAAGTTTGTAAAGTTTACTTGAACCTTAATTACCTCCAGTACAGTTTCACAAACTGCAGTTCTGGCTTCTTCATATTTCTCAACTTTATGTAATCCTTATATAAAAAAATTTCACATGGGCACAATGGCAATCATCTTTCCTGCCATGTGACATACCCCAAAAAACACACACTGTCCGCTAAATATAATAGTTGCCCTTCCTGACTTTTCCCCAATAATTTGAATATTCCCTTTTATTCTTCTGTACTATTAAAACTTTTAAGAAGTTTATTTTCCTTTTCATCATTATATGTCACTTGCTGGATGCCACTGAAAAACAAATAAGCAACAGCTTGATCATCCATATGTTTTGCATCACAAAATGTGCCCAAAGCATCTGAGATACTCTAATAAAGTTAGTCGGGTTCCCTGACCAATTTCATTGAATCTATGAAACCATGATCTGAATCAAACATGGACAAGCCAGTATCTGGATTTTACAATCGTATTCTGTAATTTGTGATTTTATTCCATAAGGCCATATTTTAAGGGTCATTTCAATAAAACATATGGCAAAATCATAAGGGTTGGCAGGTCTGTAGTTCTGTATTTATCCATTATGGTATGTCCAAATAATTAAAACAGAACATGAGTAATCCAACCACTGTTAGAAAAATCGTAATATAACAATTTACAAATGTTTCAGTCAAACAGTGATGTATAGTATTCAATGGAAATTGCACCACCCCTGGAACATCTATGGAATAAATACGATATTCATATTTCCATAAAGACAAGCATATCTCATCATCAGACTGCATCAGATACAGTTTTGACAATGCTAACATTATGGTCAATTAGAACAACTCGATTCTGACCAGGATTCGCTCAGAGAATCCAACAGAGAAGTTTGAATACCAGTACCATCCAGTCTCTAGAAGGTGTAGTAATGTACACTAATGACACTTGTATTACCTTCAAACCTATATTGAGCCCTACTGAGTTTATATGTGAAGTGTAGCAACTTCAATGTTATGCGACAAATAATATTAAAAAAGGGGAAATTTTGGGTATATGTAAATTGGGGTCAGGGTTTGTTGAATTTGAGTCAGGGCCTGTGACTTAATTAAAATCACCAGCCCTGGACCTGTGTCTAAAAATCTTTTTCTTTGAGCATTGATAAAAATAATGCATGTAACCTTTGTACAACATGATTTAGTGTGTCAATTCATGTAGCAAATGCAATAAAATCAGTAAGGTGTGCTGAACAACCCACTACTGTTGCAATAAAATCTGTTATGGAGTTCTACTTGATAGTTTGAATGCCCACAAGGTTTAGTGGACATCGCTTTATCACTGTATTGTGTGGACAATCCAAAATTTGCAATGCATTTTCTCTGCCGCTGATAGCATACACCTTTTCATAAATAAAATAACTGACACAAGTTCATTTCAAATAAATTACAATTTACTAAAATAAATAGACAAAAATAATAACCAATGATCAATTTTATTAGATACTATGTTTAACAGGAAGTTCCAAGGAATGATATGTCTCTTCTGCTTCCCTGCCCAATATAGATATTTCTGCTCTCAAATGACCTTGAACTGGTTTGATGATCAGAGGGAGTTTAAGTGTGCATGAATATGATCAGGCAGTGGTCACTGATTCAACATGTATTATACTTAGCCTTCCAAGGATATGGATTAATGGCCATACGTAAAAATTTCAAATGAATACATAAGATTTTACAGGGAGACAGGGTGTCTCAACTGTTAGCATGCCAGACTCAAAACCAAAAGGGTATGGGTTCGAATCCTACCACTGAACCAGCCTGGGTCAGCTACTGTGATGTGTACTTGGGCAATGCATATTACTCCAACTGCCTTGACACTAAGTAACCTGCTTGTGTTGCAGTGCCATAAAACACCAAACCAAACCAAATGAAGACTTTTCAAATTACTGACTCTATGGATGGTGAAAGGGTGCATAGGAGAGGGTAGAACTTCTTAATTCTTCAGTCCAAATATCACAGCTCTACCCCCAGCGCTTTGGAAGTTTGGAAGAATGCCCATACAAAAAACCAAAAAAAGAACCAAAAAAAAATGAACTGACAACCTAGCCAAGATTTTCAAATGAGACTGATCTTGCATGAGGGTCATTGGGAGGGTAGGTATCTGATATGAAGTGCAGGGCTTCGTGTACCTCTAGTTCCAGTGTATGAAACCTGTATCTAGTCCCAGTATTAAACCTGTATCTATAGTCCCAGTATGAAACCTGGATACATAGTCCCAGTGTATGAAACCTGTATCTAGTCCCTGTATGAAACTTGTATCTATAGTCCCAGTATGAAACCTGAATACATAGCCCCAGTGTATGAAACCTGTATCTAGTCCCAGTATGAAACCTGTATCTATAGTCCCAGTATGAAACCTGAATACATAGTCCCAGTGTATGAAACCTGTATCTATAGTCCCAGTATGAAACCTGTATCAATAGTCCCAGTATGAAACCTGTACCTATAGTCCCAGTGTGATACCTATTCTAATGACAGCACTCAGCTGTAAACCCATCTCTCAGAAACCAATGCAGTCATTTTAGAAATAATTCTGGCCACTGAATACCCAACCAGTTCATAATGGCCAGCTTCCAGTTTGATTGGATGCATGTTTTTGTGTCCCCTGACCATATATAATAAATTCCATAAAAAAACACACGAACTTCAACATGGCTAGAATGGTTTGTGCCTAAACATGGTGAATGAATTCATTTTTGTCAGTTAATATTGAAAACTCACTTCTAGCCTGCCAAACCCAAACCCCAACAATTTCACATTTACATGATCCCATGGACCCATAAAATTTGGGAAAAGACCCATCACATTTAACCTGATCACAAAAACAATAGGTCCAGACTTTAAACCAAGCTTATATCCCTCCCAAGAGTTGTACATCATTTCTTGCCTGGTACTAGTGTTACAACTCAGACAATTCCATCTAATCTCTCCACTCCTGCAGAGCAAGATTTGGACAAGTTCAGCTCTACATGTTCCTCTAAAAGACATAACAAAATGAGTTTAAACAGATTTCAGTTAAGTGCAGAGATGAATTATGTAGTAAGTTTTTGTATCTTTGTTTTCTTGTCAAGGTCAACTTTAAAATAATTTATTTACTTACCATAACAAAGATTTATTTAAGTTTGCAATTGTTGAGATAGCGCGGGCAGCTAGCAGACTACAGTTCCATATTTCCAAATTCCCAGTGCAGGCATTGGGTAGATTACTATTGTAATTGTAATCAATTACATTGTGAGCTGTAATCATAATCACTGACTTCTGAAGCTCAATATAATCATAACTGTCCTTCAATGGCAGTGTAATTGCATAGATTAATCATGATTACAGATGATTAAAACCAAAATTTCACTTATTACATTCTTAATATCTGTAAGAATAATAAATCTTTCCGCAAACACAAGACCATGAATGTTGACTATTATAATAAGGAATGGGTAATGTTAGATGGCTACCTATATATACAAGCTAATTTTTCTGCAGCAGGCATGTCAAGTAAATGACCTTCAAAATAGCAGCTGCCATTGAACCCATACTGAAATTAGCTTGGTGTACCCAGGAAGAAAAATGAACTCAAAGCCCCCATAACCGAACAGCTTCCTAACCTTGCACCCCAAAGCACCGAGAATGCCTCCTCACTCTTGAGAGAATACTTAATGCTTTTTAAATTCATGGATGATTTGAAACCACAGTCTCCACAGCCAAGTTCCCCAATGGATGATAACTTCAGAGCCACATGCCTGTCAGAGGATGCCAACCCACTGGCCTACTGGAAGGACAACAGGGCCTCAACCCTACAATGTCCAAGCCTGCTTGCTCGTAGCTACAGATTCCTGCATCAAGAGCTTCAGCTGAATGCCTCTACTGCAGACAAAATCTTCACAGCAGACAGATGTAATCTGACATGTAAACTTTGAACGCTTAATGTTTATTCAATGTAACAACAGTAACAACTAAAACTGTTTATGTGAATGTGATGTAAACAATGCAAAGAAGTGCTCATTTGGCATGTTAATTTGTATGTAAATAATTGTCACTAAATAAGATACCTGCCCAGAACAAAAAAAGATAACAAACAAATACAAAGCGATCAGAATCATAATCATTACCCTGCAATCATAATCATAATCATAATTACCCTGTAATCATGATCATAATCATAATCATGGTTTCCAAAAAAAGAGTAATCGTAATCAATAATCATCAAACAATCCATAATTGTAAACCTGTAATTGACTCCATGCCTGCTCCAGTGCAAGAAGAGCCCAATACAAATAGCTTGGCCTTATACATTTATACTTTATGGCTGATATGCAGATCAAGGTCAACAAAGTTCATTCAGCAAATGTTTAATAATTAAATTAAACTTGATCTACCAAGATATTAACAAGCAGTACATTGTAGCAGTTGAAATGGGCTTCTAATTTGTTTCATTATCTCTGGTCAAAAAAACAAACATGGCAACCTATTACATACCCAACCAACATAATAGTTTTCATATACTGATCTCGCTTTTTAATAAAGTAAGATTGAGTTTTTGGTGCCTGTGTTATCACACAATCTTAACATCATATGGATATTTCAATGATATAGGGAATATTGATGGAAAATGTTCCCATTGATGTCTTATGCTACATTTGGTTCAGAATCCCAGAAATTAATGTCTTACAATTCATTTGGAAACAAGTTGCCCATAATCTGGGCTTTAAAAATTAATTACCAGCAACAGCGTCAAATAAATATGAAATTTCTGGAAAACCTTGTCTGACATAAAACAGACATTTTTTGACATAGTTATGTACCATAAAAAATGTACACCACTCCCTTGATAACTCACGAACCTGCTTATAACGCGGGGTCAATTGTGGATCCCATTTTTTGTTTTACTAGAAAGTACCAACAATTTGACCCCTATCTGTTGAAAATTGCATTCATAAGTGGTAACTGAAACCTTGATATATTGCTAGTTTTATCATCAAAAATGGTTGATAAGACCTGGAAATCTGAATCAACATTATGAAATTATCAACTTTTAATAAGAAATCATGTATTTTAAAATTTCTTTCCACACAACATTCTTGGTACACTGTAAATAATAATGCAATGAAATTTCTATCAATGAAATTGTCACAAATGCCTACTTGAGGCAGCACTTTAATAAATAAATACCAATTAAATATTTTTTTTAATGAAGTGAAATGTACGTTTTAGTTATATCTTTTATTTTGTTTCAGTGTAATGACCATAAATACAATGTACCCTGTTGTATTCAAATGTGAAATATGTCAATGTCAATCTACCGTACTAACAGCTATGTCTGCGAGCGTTTCTGTGAGAACCTAATTAAGTCCAGACTCTGTTTTGATACCTAATTTGTGTAAGTATTTGTTGCATTGTTGCACTGAATTAAAATCTGACCTCCTTGTATTACCACGTTAACTACATCTTTTTATAAAATAAAGGGGGTGGATAATTGAAAGGTTAAAAGGTGTGCAAATCCAACTTGCGTAAGAACTAGTGGCCCTGGTCTAGTGTCAAGTCAACTCATTTCAAGCAATCAATCGATCACTGTTACAACTTTTTTGGAGAACAAAATGTAATTAAACTACCTTAAATTAGCATATCAGTCACAAATGTGATCAACGAAAGCAGGACAGCCATGCAAAATGAATACTTGATGACATAAAATTCTGTTTCACAGATACGCTTTGTTAATGAAAAGCTAGTTTCAGATTTTGTAGTTAATTTGTAATTCCTGAATTGGCACTCAGAGATTTCCTCACAGATAAGAAGTTTCACTATTACTTAAAATGAAATCATGGCATCAATATTTTATTATAGAATACAAAAAATTGACTTTCGATGATGACAGATGTTTCACGCTAAATGTTCCATTTTTTTTTTAAAAAAAGGAATCCTGTTTGACTGTGAATTTGAATCAATAACTAGTCTGGTTCCCTGCTTAGTATGCTCCTTGAGTTGCATTTCACAAGATTTGAGAGCAAAGAAGGGAACATAAGGCTCAGGGAACCAGACTACTAAACAAAAACAAAGCAGTGATATAATGTGCGATGATTTGAAGGTTGCTGAAACCAGTTGGAATAATGCAGCAATCTCTCAGTGGTTGGACATCTTGAAAATAAAGGTCATTTTTACACAAAAATGAATAACTTCATCAGAAAAAAATGCTTTATATACAATTATTCCCAACGCAATTTTAAAACAAGTACTTAGCCATTAAACAGACTAGTTCGCAAATCCCCCATGCGATTTTCTCTATGTTCAGAGAGGATGGTATCATTTCATATTGTTATGGAGGTCCCTCAATAATTCACACCCTCGCTTACAGTGTGCTCTATGTTTCTGGATCCCATTGTGCTCAAGTTATCGAGGGAGAGGTGTAGTTGTGTATTTCTGCCTGTTTGCTGACAAGACACAATACTGCACATATGTTTGACCGTAAAACTTTATTTTGGAAATGTCATTAATTTATTGGACAATGCCAATCCTAGCATTTTGCACAGGGTACATGTTAGCAAGCCAAGGCCTAACAGAAAAATCTGAGACATTCCAAACTTTGACATCCGACAGATGATTCAATGACACCACACACTGTGCCTAGAAAGATGATTATGTTTGACGGATAAATATGTTCTATAAAGGTTTGTTCTTTAAAAAAAATTCTTCTTGGTGTTGTTGGTAACACTGAATAAAGAAAATAAACCAGTTTCAAACCCAGTTGTGAAAATTTATATTCTGAACTTGCCCATCAGGCAAGAAATTGATGTGAAACAGAGTTAACGAGTAGCCATTGGAAAATTACCTGGTATCCTGCTCCAATACACTAATTTCAATAATGATTAGCTAAAATGATGCCAATCATCTGGCTAGTGTCATAGTCATATATGGTACATTTTGCTACATATGGCTCTAATCCAAATATAAATAGATAGGCTAACGCCAAAAGAAATTCAATGAACAGATTAATGATGCAAAACTATAAACATTTTTTTGGACACCATTGTCAATGAATATTCAGAGTATTGTAAGGTGAAAATTGGAAAGATGCCAAAGTTCTTGCAAAGTGTATAGTTGCCACAGAATGATCATAAGTGCAGTCATGAATATGATCAATGGAAGAAACATGACCTACAAAAGGATGTGATATTGTGCACTTTCTGCACCGACCATTGTGAGAAATGTGGAAGTGCACACATCTGTTATATTTAAGCAGGATCAGTGCAAATTTGAGCATGCTGATCCTATGGATCAGTGAAAAAAAGAGCCCAATGCATTTGTGAACAACATCTGATGATGATCCTTGGATGATTACTGGAGATGCTGCACTTTAAAATGTTTCTGCTGAAAGTTGCTACCAGACTAATGGACAGACTGATATATGGATGGACATTGTGATTATTATGTCTTACCCCATTCAAGACAAAAAGCTATTCTATTTGTCTGCATTGTTAATAAATTGAGCAAAGGAAAATCCATTGAGTTATACTACAATTCTCTAACCTGTAAGTGTCAAGGTATCACCTCCAGATTTAATCAAATCCACCACTTGCTTGTGAGTGGCTCCCTCAACATTCACATTGTTCCTGAAGAAAGATTGAAAAAAACTTGTATAGGACAGTTACTAAGGCAGACACAAACAAGAAAATGTTGCATACAACCACTGAGACACATTAATATTGACTAATATTAAATTAAAAGTCATACAGGTCCTGTAGAAAGACTTTGTGGCCATAATGGTGAAAATAAAGGTTAATTCGTCAGATTAGATTTATGTGATGGTCGTCTGAGAGTTATGTGTTGGTATGTTACTGTATTTTGAATGGATATGTGTAGCTTTTCAGTCTTTTGGCAATTTTGAAGCAATAAGACACGTGACAAAAGTCGAACTGAGTGGAGGCTGGGGTTACGCTTGCACTCCTTGTGTTAATTTATAGTACTGATAAGGTGACTGCATGTTGTTAGAGATTTCATCATACTTTGTTGTAATCCTACAATGTAAGACATAGCATATGTTGTTTTTGTTTAAGTGCTATGTCTTACTACCCAAATAACGGCCTTGCATAGCTTGTTCCGATGTCAGAACAAGTAGTCAAAGTTTCAGGAATATCTCACACACTTGATAGCCTATATCAACACTCTTCCACTAATTTATGTGTAACTAATATACTTACTGTGCTGTCTTTATCCTGGTGGAATCAAAATATGACACTAGCACATGGACACATTTTCATTTTCCGTTGACATACATTTGAATTTGTTGCAATGCCGAAGTATGTTCAAGTAGGTTCATGTGGGGGGATACCTTTCTTGAACGAAACGAAACGTTGCTTACAGTTCCAATAGGCATAATATATTTTTATTCATTTTGTTAAAGAATAATATTTCAACTTAACCCGATTTTGGCATTCCCGGCTTTCATCGCTTTCCAGCCAACTGAAATGTCGGCCAACGAAACTTGAAAACAGGTCCATTTCTTTTGTGAGAATCTGAATTTATTAGAGAAAAGACATCAGAGTAAGTAAAGTCTGACAAAAACATTATAACTTTACTTTGTAGAAAAGAGTCCTTATTGGTTGCTAGTTGTGTGTGATATTTCTGAAAATTTGACTTTTATTACACTGTTAGTCAACATCAAAACATGCTACACAGCGCCTTAGTTAGGCAGCAAGACCCATC
>JAECUM010033542.1:0-41966 GCA_016617855.1 Megalonaias nervosa
AATATTAGTACTATACTGTATAATGAATATTAGTACTATATTGTATAATGAATATTAGTACTATACTGTATAATGAATATTAGTACTATATTGTATAATGAATATTAGTACTATACTGTATAATGAATATTAGTACTATATTGTATAATGAATATTAGTACTATACTGTATAATGAATATTAGTACTATATTGTGTAATGAATATTAGTACTATACTGTATAATGAATATCAGTACTATACTGTATAATGAATATTAGTACTATACTGTATAATGAATATCAGTACTATACTGTATAATGAATATTAGTACTATATTGTGTAATGAATATTAGTACTATACTGTATAATGAATATTAGTACTATACTGTATAATGAATATTAGTACTATACTGTATAATGAATAATGACATACCCTTAAGAATAGTATATAATAGCACATCTACTTTTCTTTCTTTATGCTATAAATACATACTTTTTATGTGCTATTTATTTCTGCAGAAATGACAGAAAGTTTGCATACATGAAATTAAACAGAAACCAGTTCAGTTCAGATGAAATATTATAAATAAACAGTAATCAGCACAAATAAATAGCTGTAAATTTGTTTGACAACAGAAACAGCAAATTATAGTAGTTGCAACCAAAAGTTGGTTAACAGTATTAGAAAACTGAGTTAGCAAATCTCCAGTTGCTTTCAAATGGCTCTTAAGCATTTCTGATAAAGTACTTGAAGTCCTACAACAATACACTTATTTTAGGAACATAATTTTACAGGTAATAAGAATGGAAAAGTGTAATTTTGGAAGACAGAATTTGGGTACCCTATACGGCTGATTTTAAGTCAATTCCAACTAAAACCAACAAAGATCTTGAGCTGCTAATGCATAATGTGCCAGCAGATCAGGGTCAATGTTGTTTGCTGTACTTATTAATCCTATCAAACTGCACTAACCCAGTTTGCAGTTTGCTACTGAACTCAACTTAGAAGCAAGTACATACAGTAATATATAATGAAATCATCTTAGAATATTATTTAATAATGTGTCTACCTATCTTCCTTTATCCTATAATTACTTATTTTTCATGTTCAATTTATTGATAAGGAGACTGTATTCATCAAACTAAAAAGCAAGCAGTTCCCAGTTTTGATGAAATTTTATAAATAAACAGTTAACTGCATAGTAAAATACCTGCAAACCAGAAACAACAAATTAAAGTAGCTGGAAACAGAAGATGAATTAGGAAGAGTTATCGTATCTTCAATTTTGCTTTCTAATTTTCTTAATCCTTTTGGATAAAGTATTTCAAGTTCTACAAATATGTGCTTTTTTAGGAACACAATTTTACACTTAAGGAGAATGGGAAGGAAGTGTAATTTGGAGAACATACCACTTGAGCCAAGAATTTAGTTACTGTATATACATGCTTATAAGCTGAGTCCAAGTGTAAGCAACAAAGACCCTATTCTGCTGAAGTATATTCTAGTGGTAAATCTGGGTCAATGTTGTTGTTTGTTCTGCTGATTACTCCTATCAAACTGCACAGATCCAGATCTGCCAGTGCATCATGCAATAACAGGTCTAGATGTGCAATTTGCATTTGAACTTGACTGATAAGTGTGTATATTCGGTAATATACAATAACATCCCATATAATAGTATTTAATGATGTGTCTACCAAAACTTTATACAGATGATAGAGCTGAATACAATTCTTTTAGAGTCTAACATCAAAGACATACAAATGCAGATTTTCTCCGCATGCTACTAAAGGTGGAGAGGAAAGAGATGAAATTCAAATGCAAACTTTATGGATTTTGTGTACAGTGGGTCCATGTTATGATGGTACAGTGTGCCCATGCTATGTTGTTTTGGGTTTAATGCCATTTTAAACACATGATAGGCCATATATGGCAGCCAGTATAACTGCTGGAGGAAAAATCTCCCCAACCCATGGGAAACTACTGGCGATCTTTATCACAAACACACACTAGCTGAGCCCAAGACTTGTGGATAGAGATGAGAAGTCAGTGATCAGTCAAGATGAGTGCATTAGTCCACTCTACCACCCGGGCACCCAAAGCCCCTGTGATGATGTATACAGTGTGCCCATGTGATGATGTGTGCAGTGTACCCATGTGATGATGGCCGAGTTTTTCCTTGCAAAGAATAGTCTGTGGAACAAACAGCACACATGGTAAACAAAGCTGTTCAATGCCACTGTTAAATTTTTTGTTTCAGTAGACTATGACATATGGTGGTTAAACACATATGGGAATAAGCTGAAATCAATGAATCCTCATGTACAAGCTGTTATGTAAGTAAGTACAAAATTACTGAGACACTACTGTTAACAGATTCCAGATATTATCATTGATAAGATGTGTCCTTAATTAGTCAGTGTCTCAATATTATACAATATTATATTACACTTTAAAAAAAACCCAAAACAATAAACAGATAAACAAATGGAATGAAATACGTAAGACAAAAAATAAAATGATTGTAATTGGACCCACACACAGCTCTTCAGCTGCTGTACTTTCCCCTCCAGCTGCAACTCTAGTGCTTTCACTTGCTCTTCTTTTCCTTCATCTTTTCTTCTGAATCCACTGGACTGAGACAGATTGATTGTCCCTTTCTCCTCTGCTTCATCTGCCAGTTTGTCTGCTTCCCAAAAAAGGCTGCTAACAACCATAATACTTCAGCCTTCAGCTCAGCACTGCTTTGCATGAAACCTGTTACTGAACTTGCACCCCTGCTGTCAATTGTTGAATTTTGAAGAACCCACTGATGAAGTTGAAACTGGCTTTTATGATGCAGACGACAAAGATAACAAAGAATTAAATGATGTTTGCACTGACCCTACAAACACTGTCATCAAAGTAGCAGTTAAAGTGTTTTTATTACTTCCAAGCATTTCTTTCCTTTTGTGAAGCTGCTCTAAGCAGGAATGACCATGACAAAATCAATGTTTTTTTTGCATACTACACAAAGTTCTGTGTTTCAAGGTCGCATATTTTCTCAGCCACTTAATGAAGTCATTGTCGTGCAGTCAACCACTGCTAAATGTACACTTTCCAGGCATTTTGTTATGATTCTCGTTAAAAAGACTCTCTTGCTAATGAACCATCCATGCTTAGTGGAAACACATGGTTAAATGAACAATCTACACGCATAAATTACATCATGTGAAAGGGCTGCTATGTACAATGTCAGATTACTTCCCATGGATTCTGATAATGGCAAAACAACTAGCAGATGACAGAAAAATCGAACTGTACTTCCAATTCTTGAACAATGTTAAAAATTATTCACTGGAATTACAGAGTGTTCATTAATACTTCGTTGATAAAATCCTTATTCTGGGATTATTGTGAATTAATTTAAGGGCATTCTGGATTATATTACTGTGATATATCAAGACTGTTGGCACATTGGCACATTTGAGAATATTGGTACATCAGCATGTTCAATATTGCAATTTATTAGTAACAACACTGGAATTCATTCGGAACTCTATATATTTGGACTTGTGATAGAATTTTTAGGACTATTTGGGATTTAACTCACAAGACTAAGTACTTTTCAAATGTTCACGTTGTATTCCAGGGAAATAAATTATTTGCGGAATTTTACAAAACTTTTTGACTTTAGCTCCTTCTGTTTCTTAGTTTAAAACCATAAAGTTCCAATATTATATAAAAACTGACAACTGCAAGAGTACCGTTAGTAGATCTAGATTTCTGCAATACATATACAGTGGTCCCCCTCTTATACGGCCACCCCTTCTGCACTAGGAAAATAACCTTATAAGATGGATGGGCTTTCAAGAGGGGGACTAAATTTGTTGTGACAGGTATAATTTACTTCAACTGAATATGCATTAATAGTTCTTATTCTTGGTGTAAGAGTGATATGCAAGCGGGTGTTGTTGTCATGCACACTGCAAAACCATTCAACAACGTCATTTAAATCTTGGTACATACATAATTCTCTTTCCATTTGCTCCATTTTCCCACTGCTGCTGAATAACCTCTTTATCAGTTACGATGTTGTTTATTCAAGTCTTTTCAACATAAAATTGATTTATTCGAGTTTTTTCTACCTAAAATTGTTCTGCAAGTACCCCCTCCCCACCTCATCCAATGTCGTTGAGTAGAATAACCGAATTTTTTCTAAAATAATCACCTCAGTTTAAGTAATGACATGTTAATATTTGGTAATGATTTATTCGGATGTTGCTAACTGTATGCAATTTAATTATGCAGACGAAACTTTTGTAGAGAGGTCGAAATGCCTTCTTTGTAAAGAAAGCAATAAATGTGTTGTCACATGATTTTTCATCTCTGTCTGGTACCCTGTTTAAGAACAAGGTTAATTTCTGTGTGGGTATGTGAGAAAGCTTGCCAGTAGCTTCTCGTGGGTCGGTGGTTCTTTCCGGGGTCTTCCCAGGTTCTTCCTCCACCATTAATACTGGCCGCCATGTATAGCCTATCGTGTACTGAAAAAGGGCATTAAACTCACAACAACAACAACAACAACAACAACAATTTCTGTGTGTGTGTGTGTCTGCACAAAATCTATTTTTAGCCTAAGCTGACCCTGTTATGATCTTGACAATTACGTCCTGTTGTAATCATCAATGTTGCCAACTACATGAATGATAAAACAATTTTTCTGCATTTAAACAAAATGCCATGTGTTTTTAAAGGCAGTGATCTTGTCACGTGATTCATTAGTCACAGTCTGGTACCCTACTGTGTTTATATTTCTTCGCACTAAGTGAGAGAAGCCAAAACGTCTTTGATATGTACACAGATTTGACCTGAACAATAGCACCTCGAGACTGTTAGGATTTGTAATCTTGACAATTATTGTCAGTAGTAATAGCCACTAATTATGAAAGTGAACAAGCTCAACATGCAACTAAGGGAAGCCATAAAAGCTATCAAACCATTTTCCCGCTGACTTGTGTATTGTACATCAATACCGCCACTTTTCAGCTGTTACTACTGTTCAATAATTGTAATCTTAACAATTATCAGAGTGACTAAACCGGATATCGCATGATAACACAGCAGTAAGGCTAATCGGATTACGTGTACTTACCTTTTTTGTATGGATTAAAATTTGAGTCTTGCTCGGCTTTATGGAATACATGTGGCTTCTCATGAGGAGTAAATGATATAATATTAACCTTAGTGGTACATGTACTTCAGTCAACACCTCTTTCAGTAATGAAAACCTGACATCGGGAAACAGAAATCGGATTACTTAACACACGTTATGAATAAAATACTCGTTCTGGATACATATTACAAAATAAAATGTGGCCGCTTGTGAGGGGTAAATTTTATATTTTTGCTCTAGTATGCTGGCCACTGGTCGCGTTAGCAGGGTGGCCTTTCGTGAGGGGTGCTTTTAAACACAAACTCATCGGTGCCGACAGATTCTGGCTGTATGGAGTGGGTGGCCGCTGGTCAGGGGGGCCATTCAAGAGGGGGACTACTGTATACTGAAATAAAATTCATCTTTGTTTAATTACCAGCTGAGAGGGGCTCATATCACAGCTTATGAGTAATATACGTACTATTTATTTACACTGTTACCTAAATATTTATCGTTAAATAAACAATGATACAAGCACCTGTAATTAATGGTAAAATAACTGAGACTTTTGCTTCAAATGAGACAACAGATCTCCTCAGACAGTCTCGAAACAATATAAGTTCAGAGAAAAATTATTTAAAACATCATATGAAAATTACAACACATTAAAATATTATTGTGGTGAATTTTGGTGTCCGAAGACATGCAGGGTCTGAAAACATTCAGAAAATACAGCAGTATAATTAGACTTGCAAGACATAAGCATTCTGGAACTTGTTTCATAAAGTTCATAAAATATACATTTAGTATCATATATACTTGCTTGTAAGTAAAATCCAACTGCTACATGCACAGACCCAGATCTGCCATCATGCAATGTGCCTGTGGATCTGGGTCTCTGCAGTTTGTTGTAAGTAATCAGTAGAACAAACAACACAGACCCAGTTTGCTGGTGTATTATGCTACCACAGATGACAGTCTAAGCTGTTTGCACAAGAACTTGACTTATAAGCAAATACATATCCAATAAATACAAAGCCAGCTAAGCACTAGGTAGAGATATTATAAATGTCTTAGATCAGAAGTAGCAATAAAGGTATTATAAAAAGTGGAAAATATTTCTAAAGAATGTTTTAAATTTTTCTCATTTGATCTAAAAATCAAACAGTAAGATCTTTGTGCATTACCTTCTGATGGCTTTGGAACATTTTTTGTGATAGCCCAATACTTCTTGAGAACTTCTCTATGTCGGAATGCACCATTCATTCGCCACGCCATTTCTGGGGTTCTGAAATAAACCGGTTTTACAATAAAACAAATTGCACAATAAAACTACAAGCCTATATTCTTTAACAAACTTGGATTGGTATATAATATAAAATGAACAGGTGTACAATATAGCATGAATGAACGGGTATACAACATATATATATATATATATATATATATATATATATATATATATATATATATATATATATATATACAAAGTATCCCAAATTTTAATGGTCAAACACCCTGAGTACGCTTCATTGTGTTAATAAGATTTTAGAATATAAACAAGTCTGAAACAAATTGCTGTAATGACCTGAAAATGCAACCAAGTCATCTACCTATAAATACAGACAAGTACAATTTCATTCATCTATCAAAGCAGCTTTAATTTGATCTTACCAACAATATTTTAGCTTTTTTTTTTTTAAAAATCTAAGTCTGGAGAGTTCTATCTATATTGCTCTAATGGTCTGAAAATCTAAGGTGGTCATCTACATGTGCAGTATTAAGCCAAGGGGACATTTTTCCATTTCAAACTACTAGCGTTCCTTAAACTGAAAAAAGCCATTTACACTGAGCATTACATAAATAAATTCCCCACCCCCTGACTGCTGAAACAAGATGCAACACTATATGGATACAAATATGGCCAACCAAGTTCATTCAACTGATTTTTTTTGCACATTCTTGTTCATAAGCTTGGATGGATGGATAGATGGACAGATGGATAAACAGGACCAAATGAAGACGATACATTGAACAGAATCATTATGAGGAGGACTGGATTTTCTGTTTTGCACTGTTTTATATAAACATGAGGCCAATGTAAGCTTAATCTCACTCACCTGCCTTATATAACTTAACAGTGGACCATTCTACCAAGCAGGAATAGGTAGTGTTAAAATAATACACCAATGTCAACTATCTTTCTGACTTTTATGCCATGTCAACTTTACTTATTTCACTACAATCTGAAATGATAAATTTTTTTATCTAAATATAAAGTCCTAATATATACGCAGTCTCTTGCTCATAACTACTGTCATCCATGATTTTGATGATATGATCCTATTTACCAAGTAATAAAGAATTTTGGATAGGAAATAGAGAGGTAACAAGCTTAGTCAAGCAGACGCAAGGTCTTCTTATTAATATGTGCAGATCTCACTTATAATAATGATAATATAAAGCATAGTCAGCAAGATGGGAGTAAAATCTGACTGACATTTGGTATCCAGAGGAGTAATAAAGCACAGCCAATGAGATACAAGATTACCTCATACATATGAGTAGATCTTGCTCATAATCAAACTCATCCAACATCTTGATAACACATCGCTATTTAAAAAGTTGGATCAAAATCTGATCACAGATATAACAGTCAACAGATTGTTGTGAAGCGCAATGCAACAGATACTAGATCACATGATCAGTATCCAAGAATCCTGTTCATATCATTGAAGATTGAAGGTAACACATCACTAAGGCTCAAATTTAATTCTAGTATATCTGCAAAATGCAGGTTCATTTGGAAAATTCAAGTTGATATTTCAAGCTCTTATATATTTTTGTGGGAACTAAAGTTTCCAGTGATAAATCAGTAAAACTCTTTTAAGTAGGTAAATCGATTAAAATACACCGACATAATTTCAAAACATAAGCAAACCTTTCATTGGATAATATTACCATGAAATAAGCTATTGAGCATGTAGTCTAATACTCTGACCATACATGTACCTAACGATAATCGAACTTGGTCTAGGGCACAACCATTTACTTTCAAGAGACAATATTACATCATTTATGTAACAAACCATTTTATTCGCAAACGTGCTACATATTTCTCAGATATTATCTTCAGCTAGGTAAAATCTGTCACAATGTCTCCTCCAGTGACTTGCTCTGGGAGTACTTTTGTACAGTAGCCAATCAATAGATATTTGTGTCACATGTTATATGACCATCCCCTAAAAATGAAATGACTGTCCCTTGTTCTTGATCATTCTGATCCTGCTGATTGCTTATGACCCTTACCTGTGATCTCAATTAGTTAGGGCTAAATCATAATGAGATCAATGCATAAAAAAAAATGTTTCATGAGAAAATCTGGCTGTACTAATTTTGAAGATGCATCAATTAGGTTTTACTAAGATTCAACAGTTGTGACTAATAGTTTTTGGTTAACAAATTTAAACCTTTTATGATTCTTGGTCACAAAAAAAAAATCAAAACCTATTGGTTTGGGCAGTGGGTATCTTTCAAGTGATTTCTACTAATTCATTTTGATTTGGTCAAATTACAGAAGATAGGTTCTGCAGTGTTTTTAAACTAATAAAAAAGTTAGTTATTTTCCCATCTACACTGGCTTAAGGGTTTCCATGACAACGTGTTCAATACTGAAGTCATAAGTCCTGGTGTGTAGCATTAATTGAATGTAACAAATCTTGCTACCTGCTTTTGGATTTTTCCAGGTTCTCCAGTAATACCTGGGAGTGAGGGTCCCAAACGGTACCAGTAATACCTGGGAGGGTTCCAAATTGTACCAGTAATACCTGGGACAGAGGGTCCCAAACAGTACCAGTAATACCCGGGACAGAGGGTCCCAAACTGTACCAGCATATTCTAAAACAGTCTAACAAAACCCATGGAAAGCCAATTTTTTTAACACAATAATGTAAGTTAAGTCTCAATAAAGTATGATCTTCCCTTGGTGCATATTTCTAAAATGTTAAAGTTCCATTTCAGATTGAAGTAAATGTACTGCCAAAGTACTTTTGTTGGTTGAGATTTTCTAAAGAACTTCCTTCCATGGAATACAAAAGTCACTCTTTTGAATTTTTTTCTTGTCATTTGCACTGTATTGCACTTTTGGGGTTGGAATCACATACTCTATTTTCAAACCAAGAACAAATCATACTTCAGTTATAAACAAGAAAAATCTATTCAGTTGTACATGTGGTTATTTATTCCAAAAAATATAAAAACTTACATTTGAAACTGATAGAAAAGTGTCAAGTTTATTCTTGCCCTAAAACTCCTGTCTTACAGTACAAATTAATAAAGGTAGCTGACAATTAAGAAAAATCCGAGCAAAAATTGAATTTTGGAAGTTAATATTTTCTTCAAGTACTATTACAAATCACTTAATTTCATGTCCTGACTAGTTTGGTAAACTGACCCAAGTCAAATTTCAAACTTAAAATCTACCTCAAATCTGCATGCTAGAAAATCCTACAAGCCTCTGAGTTTGGTATCAGCTGTTAAAGTGTACATCTGAGATCAGAATTCATTAGGATGTAACATCCTACAGGATATAAATTACAAGTCCCCTCCAATTTAATGAAATGCCACATGTATGATCGCAATTAAAAACTTATTTGTAGTTTCAAATATATTAGTCTAAAACTGCCCAATTTTTAAAAAAAAAATTATTTTCATTTTGTACAGTATTTTGTCAATTTGGGTTTGCATTCTTAATTCAGGATCATGACCTAGAAGTGGTAATGCAAAATCTGAAACATGTATTCTTCATAAAGTCTGTGAAATAAAAATTACAAAATGTCACTGTAAATGTAATTCTGTATATTTGACTTCTGAACCCTAATCAACACCACTGGAAGGTCATAACAATTACACCCTTCAAACAGATAAGTTACCACATGTGTAAGCTATTCCAAGTTTAGTTTCAACAAGTGGTTGAGGAGGAGATTGAGATAAAATTGACTTAAAGATATCTGACTATGGCCACACAAAACAAAATGTGTTTCCAGTCATCCAAGCATCACTGCTTCTCAATGCCAACCCTATCACCTTTTTTTCCTCATGGTAAAAATTACTTTTTTAAAAATTCACAAAAAAATCACATTAAATATACATAATGTTTGAAAAAAACCTGCCTACACTAATTTAAAACCAGTGCGATAGAAAACATATATTTTTTCTTGGCCTAATATAATATCTCCCTCCTTTCACTAAAGCGTGTGGATAATAATCTATTATACTGTAGCTGATGTTGCACAGAAATCTTTTGGGTGGAGAAACTGAAATGTCTAGAGAATTCCATCAAGCACAGTTAAGCAACAACTCTCTTTTCACAAGCCAATATCTAGGGTTAAACCAGGAACTGCAAAGGTGCAAAACAAAGTGACAATGCTGATTCTTGAGCTCTTTGTAGTGAAAGTCCCTGCTTCCAAGACCTCAAGTTTCTGGTTTTTGGAATATCATCATTCAGAACCATTTCTACACTTATCTGTAAACTGAATCTTTTTTTTTCTTTTTTTGGAATATGTTGCCCTAAACAAATTTTAAAAATATTACACAAAGCTCTGGATTCCAAGCAGTGACCATATATAACCAAGGAATTAAATGATACAATTTCTAATGAAGATGGTATGGATGTAAATAATTTTTTTGTAGGGCCAGTGACTGGGCTCCTATTGATCGTTTGTCATTTCTCAGAATTGGGTACTTCTGCTGTTTGGTTATTTTCGATTTTGTTGCTTGTTTGTCATTACTCAGAATTTGGTACACTTCGGTTATTTGGTTATTTCCTGTCTTGTTGCCTGTGTGTCATTATTCAGAATTAGGTACACTTCTGCTGTTTAGTTATTTCCTGGTAAACCTAGCATGAGGTGTGCAAAAGTCACTACAATCATGTATAGGTAGAGATGTTTCAAATACTTTAACATAAAGTATCAAAATGTGTAATGTATGTTATACCTTTGTTTGCTGAAAGGCTGTGATACCAACAAAGAGGTACACAATCATCTGTTTTGATAATTCCAACATGATCAGAACTTAAGAAATGAACTTTAAAAATAATTAACCAAAGTCAGTGAAGCATGCAATATATGTCATCGTAACCTGGTTTTGTGATGGCGGCACTCATCAAGATGCATCTCCTCAACATGTTTCATGATTCCAGGTTTAACCATATTTATAGTGTGTAAAAACCTGCCCAAATTAGAAACTAAGAATGTACAGTTAATGTACATGTACAAACTTAGTCTCCTTGGCCTGCTACTATGAAACTGTTGCCAAGGACAAAAAGGATGGTTGAGATTTAGTGATGCTGTACAAATGTACATTCCTTTATCTGTACAGACACCAACGCTAACAATAATGCTTGGAGTATTACTACAGTACTGTTCTCAAATTTGCACAGGTGAGCTAATAAAAACTGTTCATCATAAAAAACTGTCAATGTAAGAAATTTTATGAAATATTAACAGATCTTTGCATAATCTCTAACCTGGCCAGTAGCATGACTCCTGTTGCTTCTTTATCTAGTCTGTGAATCAAATGCAGAGTCTCCAGTTTTCTGTCCAGTTTCTCTGCCAACGAAGGCAGAAACTGCCCAACACTGATCTCCACTCCTGGGCCACCTGTGTATTAAGTTACAAAAGGTGAAAGTAAATTATATTTACAAAAAGTTAACCATACATAAAGTTCACATGACCCATGCTTATAAATTACTGTGTCATACTGTTGAATACTGTAAACAAGTCCAAAGTACAAACGTGTGTGTGTGTATGTCATTTGGATTTTTAACATAGCTTCAACAATTTTTCAGTCATATCGCTATGATGTCTGCAGTGTGGCAGTTTACAGTGATGTCTAGAGCTGAGGCATCATGCCGCAGACATGTAGCATCATATCCCACAAAGTCACATTATCCTGACACCAGGCTGACCAGTCCTAACACTAACCTCTTAATGCTGAGAACCTAGCAAGGCAGCTATAATTACTATTTTCATTAGTCTCTATTATGACTTGGCCAGGCTTCGAACCCATGACCTCCCACATCTGAGGCAGACGCTCTAACCCCTAGGCCACCAGAGCAGTCCAAAGTACAAAAGGAAAAGCCTGCAAGCATTTTGTCTTCAAAAGAGACCACAGTACCAAATAGTACAAATATTAAAATCGATTTTCTACCATTTTTTACATTCTGATTGCTTCTGACATTATAAAAGTGAATACATATATGCTATCATAACAACAGAAAAATAATGAACTCACCATGACTAGGTAGTCCATAAGGCTTGTTAATGGCAACTATATCATCTGAAAGCGATAAAACTGGAGGTGAGAATGCTTATTTCTTCATGTACAATGTACACTTTTAGTGAATACAATACAAAACCAGCATAATCAGTTAATGGAACTGTCTATGAATACAATGGAATTGTCCAATAATAATACAATACAAAACCAGCACAATCAGATCATGGAATGGTCCTTGAATGCAATGGAACTGTCAATGAATACAATACATAACCAGTAATATCAGTTCATGGAACTGTCTATGAATACATTGGAATTGTCAATGAATACAATACATAACCAGAACAATCAGTTCATGGAACTGTCTATAAATACAATGGAACTGTCAATGAATACAATACATAACCATTACAATCAGCTCATGGAACTGCCTAATGAATACAATGGAACTGTCAATGAATACAATACATAACCAGTAATATCAGTTCATGGAACTGTCTATGAATACATTGGAATTGTCAATGAATACAATACATAACCAGTACAATCAGTTCATGGAACTGTCTATAAATACAATGGAACTGTCAATGAATACAATACATAACCATTACAATCAGCTCATGGAACTGCCTAATGAATACAATGGAACTGTCAATGAATACAATACATAACCAGCATGATCAGTTCATGGAATGGTCCATGAATACAATGGAACTGTCAATGAATACAATACAAAACTTGTAAAATTAGTTCATGGAACTGTCAATGAATATAATGGAACTGTCAATAAATACAATACAAAACCAGCACAATCAGTTCATGGATTGGTCAATCATTTTACCCCTATGGCATATACAATGAATACCTTTAACTGGCAGGAATAATACTGTTTGCTTTTTAAAGTTCCAAGCATGTACTTACTTTCATTGTAAATTATACTTCTATAAAGAAGTTCAAGTACTTCAGAAGAGGGCATGTGGTTTAGATCTCGAACTTGTCCCTTCAAAATTCTAAACCCCTTGCTGTCCAATGTGTACATGTTTTTGGCAGATGCTGGAAAAAAAGGTCACAGACTTTAACAGGGATTAAAACTGGTCTTTATAAGACATTCAAACTGGGTCTACACAGTATGTTTTTAAAAACACTAATTTGGGTCTACTTATGTTTTTAAAAAAAATTGTGGACCACATATTATGTCTGTAAATGACACTTACAGAGGTCTCGGAAATGCTTAATCATGCGTATTTGGATGCAAATGTTTTAGCTGGGACGCAGAAAATTACAACACAGGAGTCTTCCGTATGCATGCAATAGTTGGGTGTCAAATTCAATGGCTTGATAGTAATGCTTCAACTAACTGCTGAGTGGGAAAATATGTTGATCAACTGATCATTTAAGCTGTGCTGATTTTTACAATGACAAAATTCAGTGGCTGAAAGGCCCCCAGATACATGTATATGTTGTCATTATAAGAGTATACCAAAAGAATATGACGCAATAGCTGGGCAACAAGTTCAAAGACTTAAGACTAGCTGCTGAATGATGGGAAAATGTGCTATTATTTACAATGACTGAATTCAGAGGCAGAAAGACCCAGAGATGTACATGTAGTCATTATAAGAGTACATCAAGTGAACAACTTAATCTTTCATTATCTTGTTCATTTCCTAGTGTAGCCAAATAAGTAGTGCATATGACCTCGAAATCAAGGCAGGTCAGGACCTAGACGATAAGTTTTTTGGGGTTAAAGGGCAAATTGACAAAGACTGTAATGAGATTCAGATGAGTGCTAAGTTGCTAGAACTGATAATTTAGATGAAAGAGTAACTAAGTGTAAGAAAGTGTGTGATGCTTGGCTTATGGTTTGGAATAAGGCCTTTCCTTGAATTAGCAAAATTCAGTCTGATTCTAATGGACAAACAAGAGCTATATGTCAGTGGTGTAAAGAATTTGGAAAAGTAAGCTCAATAACAACCACTGGTTCTTTGCATCTGGACACTTAGTCACTTCAAGTATGCCCAATACGCTTATGGGAGGGTACTGCAACTTTTACTGGTGGGGCTCCAATTTTTACCAAACTAAGAGTCCTGGACTCTAATTGTAAAATCCTAGTGAGACCTCTGACTTAATTAGGGACCACATACTCTGTATGTGATGCTTAATTAGGGACCCTATATTTTGACTGTATGTGACACTTGATTAGGGACCACATCTTCTGTCCTTTTATGGACATGTGAATTTTATAAAGAGCTGAAATAAGCAAATAAGATTCATAAATTTCCTTCATATAGTTAATAAAAAATTTTAAAAGTCTATTTTTATGCTATATGCAGCACTACACAATGAGATTAGACTTGAGGAGATAGAGTTAAACAGACCAGGTCAGATGGATGAACACTCACTAGACACAGTTACATCAAGGACATCAGATAGATACATGACAAGACAGTTACACAGAGAGGGTCAGTTGGATGAACACATAACAGAGTTACACTGAGGACATCAGACAGACAGACAGACAGACACATTATGAGACAGTTACGGAGAGAAGGTCAGATGGATGAACACACAACAGACAGTTATGCTGAGGACATCAGACAGACTGACAAATTATGAGACAGTTACGTAGAGGAGGTAAAATAGAGGAACACACAACAGAGTTATGTAGAAGACATCTGATAGACTGAAACATGATAAGGCAGTTATGTAGAGAGGGTCAGACGAATGAAAGCATTACTTCACCTGCTAGAGTACTGATAAAAATTAGTTCTTCTTACTGTTCTTTCTTTAGTTTTGTATTCTTGGTATTTTTCCATAAATTTCTTTATTTAACCATCAGAATGTATATGCTGTTCAGTCTAGTTTATATGCTTAAATACATGTAACACCTCAGATATACTTAAACAATGCAAGTGATATACTTAAATCTCACAACTATATTTATTCATCATATTTACAATGATGTTTAATCTGATATGATTAAATTTCACAGCTGATACTTTTAGAGATAACAGCTGATATATTTAAAGATCATAGCTATGCTTAACTATCATAACTTTATTTAACCACCATTATGTAATTTTATTCAATCTAATTGATATGTTTAAATATTACAGTTGATATGCTTAAATAGCACAAACCTAAACTATAGCAACATTTTCTTTCATTTCTTGTCTTGTTATGGTTATATCCACATTTTTGTATTTTTAAAGCATCATTACAAAAGATTGATACTTTGAGAGACTTACGATTGAGTTGTGTATTTTTTTGCATCTTATTTCTTATCTCCATGGCAACATCATGGGCAGATATGGTATCATTCTCTGTACTCTTGGAATCTTTATTTTCTTTCTTCTGTGACTTGCTTATCTTTTCCTTTTCAAATACTTCCGGTTCTATTTTGTCTACATCATAATTCTTTGTTTCCCTTCCTTGTTCCTTGACTTTTCTCTCCTCCTTGGCATCATAAGTTTTTACTTTCTTGTCTTCTATCAAGCTTTTTAACTCATTATGTTCTTTGTGTTCTTTCTTTATTTTCCTCTCCTTTTTGTTTGTATTTTCAGCTGAATCAGCAATTTTCTTGTCTTCCTCCATCATCTTAACTTCTTTACCAGTTTTCTTGTCTTTCTCTATGTTCTTAACTTCTTTACCAGTTTTCAGTTGCAGCTTCTCTTTCTTCTCTAACCTTGGAGAAGGACTTTTTGCAGTGTTATTTTCCCAAGATTTGTTCACCTCAATATTATCTCCAGTATCAATATACGGAGTTTCATGTCTGCCATCCGATCTTTTTTCATCAGTTCTTGACAGACTCTGCTTTGGAAAATACACTTCCTGAAATGGATTTTCTTCCATGTCTCTTATCATTGTGTTGTCAATGTCAGATTTCAAGCTGGTATTTTTACCATGCTTTTCTGCCATAATCTCATTTTTACCACCAGAAATTACCTGGTCATATCTTTGCTCCACTAAAGAATGCAGACTTTTCCTCTGAAAACATTGACCATCAATTGTACTGTCTTCCTGCCCTTTAGAAGGAACCATTCAGATTCTGCCTTCATTGTGCCACTACTGGAAATTTGAAAATCATCAGTAAAACTTTGGAATGCAGACTCGGACACCGGCTGAGGTTTAGTAGTCACTGAGTGCCGAGAGTCTTCCAATTTTGATAAATTGGAATACTGTCCTTCATAATTAAAATATTGCTCATCAAAATAATTAAGTTTATGATTATCTTTATCTGAAGACACCTGCTTTGAACTAGAATGAAGGGCTGATTCATCTAATGCCTTCTCTTTCTGGTTTTCCTGTGGTTTCTTTGAATAAAGTCCATCATAATGAAAATACTGCTCATCAAAATAATTGACTCTATCTGTTTCTGAGGAAACTTCTTCTGAATACGGTTCCACAGTTTTATCTTTAACAAATTTGCTTTTATGCACATGGTTATCAACTTTAGGAACTGATTTAAGAGGATGTGTATGAGTACCATCATTATTGCCACTCGGCTCAGTAATGCACTGTGAATTTATGACTTCTGAAACTATTTGAAAGTCCTCACTTTGTACTTTTAATTCTTCTCGCAACATGACCGGTACCCTATTGACTGGTAATACACTGTCTTTCATGTGAGACATATTCAAGTCTCCATCTGGTTCTCCTGCAGAATTCTTTTCTTTATGTTGATCAGCACTGGAGTCCTTTGCCTTCCTACTCTTTTTCGATCTTTGTGAATCTTGTTTTGATTTTCCTGCCTTCTCTCCCTCAATTTTACTAACATCATTCATGGAAATGGAACTGATTTTGGAACCAACAGACTTTTTACCATCTGGGATCTTTTTACCATCTGGGATCTTATTACCATCTGGGATTTTTTGTCGTACCTAAGGAAATAAATGATAAAAGGAAAATTATCTGATAAACTAATGCATATCATGGTTGGACATTAAAGCTTGTGTTGCCAGTAGCTTCTCATGGGTAGGTGGTTCTTTCCGGGGTTTTCCCGGGTTCTTCATCCATCATTTATACTGGCCGCCATGTATAGCCTATCGTGTGCTGAAAAATGGCATTAAACCCTACAACAACAACAACAACAACAAAGCTTGTCTTTTTGCCACAGACAACTGAAACTCAAATTTAGACATGTAAACTTCGCATCCCATTTTGTTGGACTAGGCAAGCAGCTTGAAGAACAAAGCTATGCACTATATCATAAATAAACCGATTCACTTCTGATTGCTTTTAAATGCAAAAGAGTGAATTAATATAAGAAAGAACTGTAACATTAGCAAAGATGTTCAACTTTCATATCAATTCAAGTTGTGATTAAAATAAACATTTGCCAATAATTTTTTTGGACATGTATGTTTTCCATTCACACAAATACCACACAATGTACCCAATCTCCATCTCCATGATGCAGATATGCATAAGAAGAACTGTTCAAGAAAAATCATGGTCTCTGTCACATTTATGACCAATAAATTATATTCAAGTGGCATACTAGTTTGAGTGGGTACAGGCTGATTCAGAAAAGACTTAATATTCAGACAAGACTTATTCAGAAAAGGCTTATTCAGACAAGACTTATCAGAAAAGGCTTATTCAGACAAGACTTATTCAGAAAAGACTTAATATTCAGACAAGACTTATCCAGACAAGACTTATTCAAAGAAGTCTGATTTGGACTAGACTTATTCAGACCCAATTTATGGGATGATACAAACCAAAAGCCAAGTTGATTTGGAGCATATTACAGGCTGATTCAGACCATGTGAAATATTATTATGTTTTGCATTAGATTTAAATGTGTCATTTACAATTGTTTCAACTAATTATTATTTCTCATTATTCCCGGTTCAAAATAAAATGATGATAAATATCTTGAACAAAATAAAACTTTCTAAACACTTTATTCAATAATAGTATAATTTAATTTCTTTCCATAAAGAAACATACTTAAGCTTAGTCCACTTTCTGCATTCCCATCTTCAATCACATTGCAGTCAAATGAATTGTAAGTCAGTGGAACATGAAAGCACATCCATATGCTTCTTCCAGAATTTGAATTTATTAGAAAAATAACATCAAAGTAAAGCAAAGACTAACTAAAGCAATATGACTTTAATATCTAGAAAAGTGACGATATGGGCTGCCAAGTGTGTGAGATATTTGACTTCTCATTCCAATGTCATTCGACCTCAGAGCACACTACACTATGATGTTATTTAAGCAGTAAGACAGTGACCTAATAAAACACACTATCAGAGTAGGTGTATTACAGTGTAGTCCTAGGCCTACCATGTAATTATGAAATGATAACAACATCAGTTTTGAAACTTAAACATCAAATTGCAAATAGTAACTTGTGTTTTAATAATATAATCAGTGAAGTGCACTTACTAATTTAATATTATAAATGAAAATTTTAACTGTCGTGTTTGCATTATTTTCTTTTTAAAATCAGTCTGAAACCTTAAGTGAACCTGTAATGGCAGAAATTGTTGTGTTTAGTAATTACCCTTCATTAGTTTGTCTGTTTTCGTAAACAAATGGGCAAAAAGATTATGGAATATGTACAATTCATCAACAGCTGACTCTTAATTTTATGTGACAGAGATTTAGCCCAAAAATGTACTCCTGTAGGTCAGAAATGCATGGAACAATGTTATGTTGTGAAATTAAAAAACTGTTTTAACTCATAAGATCAGTGTATGATTATATTCATTATTGACTGCTTGAAAAATTGACCCAAAAAGCATTCCATTACCCGATTTGTATTTATTATATACACTATACAAAAAATGCTCACTTTTGGGGGAAAATGTTTTAGGCTGGAAATAATATAAGTTGTGAGCACTATGAGCAAAAACCACGAAAAGGATCATACTTTATTTGATAATTTGTGATTTCTGATGTTCTGACCTTCACAAGACTACCAACTTATGAACCTGAGACGAAATTTTAACTTTGGCCGTTTTTCCTAAATTATAAGAGACATACCTAACATGGCCAAATTCTGTATCAAAAACATTTCCATGTTTTTTCTTTCCTTTTTCAACCAAATAATCAAACTTCGAACTTTTCTTCAATGGAACACTCTGATCATCATGGACATGTTCCTCGTGTTCCAAAATACCAAAGAAGTCGGAATTTTCTTTGCCCGAAGTGCCAATGTGTTTCTTCTCGTCATCCTTTGAAATCGCATAGTCATGTTTCCAACGACAAGTAGTGAGATAAATAGTTGAACTTCGACAATGCCGATAAATATTTCGATCATATAAAGTCATAATTTGACTTAATAAACGCTGTACATCAGTAAATCGACCTCGCATGGGGGCCGCCATCTTGTTGTTGGGGTTTACTAAAACCGGTACCATGAATACTGTTGTCGTAAATTCGGCGGACTACGGATATTGGGCACATTATTGCAGTGAGGTGGTATAAAGTGCGAAAAGGGCTTACCGTCTGCGCAACGAACCAAATACGTTTTTACTAACAATATCAATCAATATTTCTATTTCACAAATGAAATTATTTTGTGTAGTAACTAATTTTGCAAAGCATTTATTATATCTTTTTCCTATAAAGTATTAAAAATGGGTCCTTTTCGGGAAACGGGGCCTTTTCGCGAAAAGGACTTACCGTCAGCGAAAAGGATCCAGTACGTTTTTACTAACATTCTCAATCTATATTCGTATTTCACGAAAGAAATTAATTTTTGCATTGACTCATTTTACAAAGCATGTAATATTTCTTTTCAATATAAAGTGGACAAGTAATAACATATCATGCAAGAAGAAAAGGGCGTGTTAATAAATAACATTGATAATAAGAGAAGCATATTCAAGTTCCGAGTACACACCAGATGCCAGAGGCAAAAACAAAGAAAACAAAATCACAGATGAAAACTGGTGAATTTTTAATTCAAATGTAATTCACAGACTTGGCTATCCACCACCCTGGACTTAGCAGCCGTTCTATATAAGATGAATTGACTTAATGGCTTTACTGTTGATGATTGTTATAATTAGATTTACATTTATCACACGTGTTTCTTCAAGCATACAGCACATCTTGTCAAATTATTAAATCAAATTCAATTTTTACTGGAACTAAAACATTACAGTACTTTAAGAAATTAATGAAATTATTATAAAACATTGTGAGCCATGCGATGACTGTATTACTAGCTGAGTTCGTGTTATAACAAAGCATGTTATGCAGGGCTTCACTGAACCCACCCACCCACCCACCCTCTCTCTCTCTCTCTCTCTCTCTGAAAACATATCTAAGTCCCAAATATAATATCCAATTGACTTAAAAGTGGGGTACTTTTTGTCTTGCCATACTGAGCGCAATTAGAATTCTCAGGCTAAGGAAATTCCTTTGTTGTGAAATATCTGCTTAGGAGTTGGATTCCCTATCGATCGACATTTGCTTACTAATGTGTGCATTCAAACACAAATACACTAGATATAATACATTTGTAAAGGGTATGTATACATGGGAAAGAAATATAAAGGAGCTGATGCCAATATTCAGAATGTCTTTAAGTGCGTATTCATCCTCCTTTCTACCATTTCCACTCAATCATGCTTAAGTTCTTCTTTCTGATCATTCTACATTGATTGCTTCGTTTCTGTGTATTGTATGTTTATGTCTGTATTGATGACATAACATTGGTACTTGATTGCTTCGTTTCTGTGTATTGTATGTTTATGTCTGTATTGATGACATAACATTGGTACTTTCTCAGAGGAAATATTCCAATCTACTCAACAATTTGGTCATATTTGCCGGGAGGTATTCCGTAAATGTCGGAGATATTTATAACCAAGATACTCTCCTCTTAAACTGGTCTTTACCAGCGTTGAGGCGTTGAGCGTTTGGTAGAGACGGTGGATTGTAAGAATATCATTTTGGCTTCCTGCGGTTCTATTGTAATGAATTCATGTTTTTGTCTCCTGTCTTTCTAAACAATATTGTCCTTGCCCTTTAACCAGTTATTAATTTTCCATTCCTTTCAGTAAATTTGGATGCTGAAGTTACTGCATTAACAATGCGTTATTATGAATGCTGTATGTACGAGGTAATTTAAAAAAATAAATGTAATTTCTTTCCAATCAAAAGCGTTACTTGTTAGTTTGCCATATAAGAGTATTTAAACACAGCTTACAATAAATCTGAAAATGTTCAGGACAATTTTAATTTTGGAAAAATTGAGGTTTTTCTTAGGTCACTTTAAAGTCCAATTCCTTTGCAGCACATGTACATCCACCAACTCCCCACCCCCACCCCACCCCCAAGCATATTGCTTTGACTGATGACTCATCTTTTTTAGAATTTTCTAAATAATTTACAACGTTACAAGGAAAATCTGCAAACAACATAAGCCATAGTTCGTTTTGGTTTCGTGACTGACAATCGATTAGTGATACAGCGTTTATATTGCAAACGATGAACAACGTTAATTAATCGCGAGGTGATATGTTGAAATTTTCTTCTTACTTTTCTCATGCCAAAGGTCTGTGTTTCATATTTTGTTTAATATGGTTCAAATATGTAACTTTGCATATTGTTTTTGCATAACGACTTTTACGGTTTCGAATTATCCTTACACACTTTTGATTAATATCTATCTCACCAATGACAAAGTGCAACACAAATGTTATTCAATATAATATCTAAGATTTCTGTCTTTTGCTCTTTTGCTTTGTCATACATCGTTATTATAGTTTTTACTACTCTATGGTCTTAAACTAAGTAAAAGAAAAAAGTGAAGCAAACGAGTTTTGTAAAATTCAGCAAATAATGTATTTCCATAAAAGACAAAGTGAAAATTTAAAAGAACTTACAGTGTTGTGAATTAAATTCCATATAGTCCTAACAGTTCTATCATAAGTCCAAAAGCAGATTATATTAATTTCCAATCCTTTTGATAATCGTGCAAGAAACAGACTACCACTGACATTACAGCGATATTTGACATCGCTTTACTACATGCAGGCAGACATTGATCTGGGGTACAATATAGCCGCTGTTGGTAAATATTGCATATATATATATAACTGCAGCACAACTCCGAAAGTAATGGAATAGTTAACTGATCATGACAACTGTTTTTATAAGAATGGTCATTATGTTCTATAAGAATGGCAATAGAACGGCTCACGTCGTATCAAACTAAGTTAAATACCAGCAATGTGTTTTGCGATATACGCAGGCATGAAGTCAACGGAAATGATCAGGCAAGGACGTGTTCTTAGTATGTATTTATAGATGTTATGATGATAAAAAAATACTATGTTGACAAACAAAGAAAGACAATTCTTGGCTAGGGTTGGAGGTACACCTTGTTTCGCCTGTCATAGAGTTTACCAATGAAACATATTCGCGAAAGACTTAAGTTTGTGGACGCCGACATAGTCGCAGAGAAAAGGATATATCCATGTTTTTATATTTCAAAAGCAGGCTAGAAAAGAAAGCTAACTCATTCGGTATCAGATTCGAACGATTATAATGATTACGACATATTCAGAAATTTAGTGGAAAAATATAAGTTGTATAAAAGAGAAAATGGAATTCGACGCGTCTCATCCTCCAATGAAGGCCTATTCCTTGGAATCTTCCTATGAGGTATATCTACGTACCAATAAATCAATGCAGACAACAAACAAAAAATAGTAACAACAACAGCAGAAACGAAACTTTAAAGATAATACGGATGACGAGACAATGCTTCTGGAATCTTAATGATAATGCAGCAGTACTTAAGTCTAATGCGAGAAACAGAAATCTAACGTAACGAAAATCTTGTAACATTGATGAAATTGAAATCTGCGAATTTTTGCAACCGTTGCCGTCGAACCGGAATGTAATCTTCACCTCTGGAAATAGCTATTGCAGTCTAGACAAGAAATTTTTTCTTGAAACCTTCGGATTATTGTTGGTAAGCCTTCCAACTCATTAATATTTGTGCACGGGAAGAGGGAATCGTACTGAAAAGCATAACCCAAAATTAATGAAATTTATATAACGTACATAGGATCCACAGTTTTGTAGATGTAATAAGTTATTTATATATATATATATATATATATATATATATATATATATATATATATATATATATATGTGTGTGTGTGTGTGTGTGTGTGTGTGTGTGTGTGTGTGTGTGTGTGCAATAGATCTGACGACAAAATACACAGGGTGTTTTAAACACAAATTGCAAATAGTGTCTATTTTACAGTAGGAACTGTAACAATAATGGTGTATTTGCACACATGAGAAACTCACAGACTTTGTTACAACATGTGAAATTGTTAGAAAAGGTCATTGTACTATACTCACATATAACATCGGTCTATGCCATATCAAACGGTTGTAAAGGTATACCATTAGGTATGGTGAGAAAACAATACCAGTAAATGTACTTCATAGAAAAGAGTTGTTTTAATAAATATTGAATATAATGGTGATGAAGACCTAAAAATACATTTTCAATGGAAGGAGTTAATACTAATAAAGAAACTACACGATGGACCTCAGCGACAAATGAAAGACCTTTAAATCAAAAATATAGTACCCCCCTACCCTCTCAGCTAAAAAAATCGGACTTGTATCTTCAATCCAAAATTACACATATGTCATTGTTAGTTTTAAGAACTTGTTGTTGTTAGAAAGATCCACAATCTTTGTTCATTTTCCTACCTCTAATGTGTCCCCACTACTTGGTATTTCGGACAGTCGCAAAAGCACATTATGGTTCTATTTCAGTTTTTAGAGATGGTATTTCGGACAGTCACTAAAGCACATTATGGTTCTATTTCAGTTTTTAGAGATGGTATTTCGGACAGTCGCTAAAGCACATTATGGTTCTATTTCAGTTTTTAGAGATGGTATTTCGGACAGTCGCTAAAGCACATTATGGTTCTATTTCAGTTTTTAGAGAACGCCATCTTAAGAAACCTTGGTATTGTTTCTCGTACGAATATTATATCGTGCCATTTGACCACTGATGATTTGCAGCATCTTTATCAGCGCGTTGGAATTATTACAATCATTCACCAAAGAGACACAAGGAGAACGTTACCGTTTCTTTCCTGCTTTTCTTTGTGGTCCACAAACATTACTTACTGTTCAGTCTGCTAACTCTCATGGGTTTGCTTTACTTGGTACTTCGGATAGTCGCGGTAGTACATATTGACTCTACTTAAATGACAAACCATGCTAAGTACAGTAGTAGGGAAAAAGGCTGGTTCTGGCCCAAAGACTCCTAAAACACCCCCAAACAAATACGAATCGAGCCCCCGCCACCACCCACCACCACCACCCGCCACCACCCACCACCACCCACCCACCCCCGATTCGTATTTGTTTGGATGCATTTTAGGATCTCTGATCCATAACCAGCATTTTTCCCTACTACTGAAGATTTCACCAATATTATTTATAAAGTTCACACAAATTTCATACCATATCATTATCATACTTTTTTGATAATTGTTTTCAAATCAGGCAAAGATAGGGAATTTCCAATAGATTTTTCAGAAGATTCTAGAATCAGGCAGAAGATAGGGAATCTCCATAATACTCAATCACGTGATTTTTCTAGAACGTTCTAGAATCAGGCAGAAGATAGGGAATTTCCAGAATGACTCAATCACGTGATTTTCTAGGATGTTCTAGATCAGGTAAAAGATAGGGAATTTCCAAACGGATTTTCCAGAACAGCAGTATAAAAGGCGGTCAGAATTTTTCTTCTAGCCATTGCACTGCTGCACTTCAAGAGGACATCTTCACCGAGCGAACAGGAAAGTGAAAATTTTGTAAGATTATTTTTATTGTTCATACCTCCTCACCAATGATCAATGTTTCAACTGTTGATACTAGAAATATTTCATCATCACGATAATAGAGACAGAATTTTACTTTACCGCTCACACAGTGATGAGACTCAAACAAATCTTTTATTTGTGGTTTGTTAAGAGGATATTTTTTATCGATAAAATATACTTTTGACCGATCGAGATCGATGGTAAGTTTAGTATATTTTTGTTGACTTATCGGGTCATAAAAGTTTTTAAATTCTGCCGATAACTTCTGGCTCAATTGTTCAAGGTAACTGAAATACTCGCTGTCATCAGATCTGATAAGCGAAAGTTTTAGCTTGTCATGAACTGCTGTAAAACATATACCTGATGTTTCATTATTAATTTCAACTGTCAACTGTTTGCCGTCCATCATCAGCTATTTGATCTTGCTATTGTAGCTATTAGTCACTGTCAAATTTTCAAACATTATTTCTAAAGTTTAGATAAAATTTCATACCCTAGCCGTCGAATATGATATCAAGTATAGATCTATCATCATGACAATACCCAAGTGCAAATGTATCTACTCCATTTTCGCAATAACGTTTGTCATCAAAGTTGCTTAAACCGCGTTTGATAATAACATCTGTTTCGAGTTTATGATGATTTGTTCGAATAGCTATTGCTCTTATAAAACTAACGCCGCCGTCAAGTGCGTACTTGTAATCATCAAATTTCATAAACTTTTTAACAAAATCGCGAGGCAGACCTTTTGCCTTTTTCGTTATTTTATTATTGTCTAGCAATACGGCGTACACTTTACTGCGCAATCCGATAAAGTATTTGATGATGCTCGAGTTCATTTCATCTTTGAACTTACCATTAACCTTTTTGTTTGTGTCGTCATGAAATTTACTGTCACGAGGGTAATCGGAAAGATCAAACAGATGTCGATTGTCGTATATACTCTGATAGACGTCCTCACATTCAATTTCATACACGAGCGAGTCGGTATCAGTAAACAATAGCCTACTGGACGGCCACTGATTTTTAACAAAATTATAACGAAAATCGTACATGAGCCACTTCGATAAATCTAACACAGAGGCTCCAACGTAAATTGGCTTATTTAGTTTTAGATTTGTTTTTCTTCTTTGTATCGCGACAAGATTTTCATTAAAAATTTTCATACTAACAAAATCATCATCTGTCACAAGTTTATTTCTGCGATTGATATCATTAACTAGCTCGATATTTACCCGTTTTCTAATATTTTCCATCGTCTTACCAAAAACAGAATTGTTCATAAGCTTAAAGAAGTTTTTTTCAAAATCAGTTTTCGCCACAGCTCTTCTCGAAGTGTTCGAGTTAATATAGCCTCTCATCCACGGCGACTGATTAAACTTTAAAACTCTTTGAACTTTTCTCAACACAAGACCAGCATCTACTGTTTGTTTTAAAACTTTATAATGCAAAACATAATTTCGCTTATTGAGTAAATTTGGTACTAGTTTTTTTTACCATAGAATTTTGTCTTGGTGATGCAGTCGCTTGTTGTTCTTGAGATAACATACTATAATTAATGATCATTGATTCCGCACAGAAAGGATAATCGTTGTGTAAATTGTGTAGCCAAGTTGGATAATCGAGATCAACTTCAACGAAATACGAAACATCATCAGGTATCTTCTTTTCTGTCTCCGATAGAAATTGTTCAGCAGTAATCCAACGAAATCCACCAAAAGGCATTGGTTCTGCCATAGAATAACCGTACAAATTATTACAATCTAGATAAATTATATACTTCGAAGGAAGCTTAGGATTATACTCTTTCAAGTATTTGTTGTTTGCTTCAGCATATTTCCTTGTTATAACGCTAATACCGCCTCGGATACCTTTTCGATAAAATTGAACATATCAACGTCAGTCAGTAATTCTAATCTTACTTTACTAAACTTTAACAGAGCGTCCCATGACAGCCCGGGAGCAGAATAATACCAACAAGGATCTAGTCCATAATTGGTGTAGCTTACTCGACGAAAACTTTCAAAAACATCTGCTAGTAATAAAACATCTGTTTTCAAATATAAATCATGATAATCACCAAATGTTCTGCAATCAAATTCTTTCCAAATACCTTGTGCATATTTGTACTCGTCATCGGTTATATTTTCATTTTTTGAGCTGTGAATAAAATTTGTCTTTGCTAGGTAGCGATGTTTCATCAAATTTACTCCAATCGTCGAGATACTCGTATGGAAATACTCCATTTTTAGTCAGTAGATTAAATTTATCTCCAAAACAATCTTGTAAGTTATCAAACTCGCTACAACCTTTTACCAGCTCATCCAATGATGCTGCCATAAACTGTAGGCTGTCAATAAAACGCAACTTACCTAAAGTAACTGACATATACTTTTCAAAATTATTTGGAATGCATTTGATTAGGTTATCAAGTTTTAAACGAGATATTATGTCGGGATCACCAAAAGCTTCTACGATAATCTGGCTATCATATCCTCGGAAGTTGTGAAGAACAACCGGAATAAAATTTGGAGCGTGAAATTTTAAATTACACTGATCATGAGCCGCTCCACGATATTGCCCAGTCAAATGACAATGGTCACGTACTTTTTTATTATCAGGCGAGTCAAAAGCTTTTTCACAAATATGACAAAATTCCTCTTGCTCGTGATCAGATTCTTGTTGAGACGTCAGTTTTATCATTGGAGTTATTCCTTTTAAACGATTAAATATATTATCAGCTTCGCTAATTAACTGCTTGAGAAGCCAAACAGCTGGAATTTTACCACGATATAATTTAATTGGTTTAGATAATCTCGAATCAGTACAGCAAACTATCTTGTACGCTACCCCGCATGAAACATGATTTTGAGTTTTTCTTGTACTCGATTGGTCAGGATTACTTTCTGCGCCAAGTACAGGCTAAAGTAAGCATTCGAAATCAGCGTATATAACGAAAGGAATTTTTAGTTTGTGATTGTAATTGACAAACTGTAGTAAACTATTTTCTTTGGACGGCATTGTTATTCGTTGTACGTCACTACAGTAGCGCAAATGCTTTTGTAATGTTTCATTGTCATTACAACCGTGCAAGCAGCGATAACAAAAGAACGTTTTTTTATTTTGTCTATTATACTGTCCGCCAACTAGTCCATTAAAGTTTTTAATCAAAACGTAATGGTTCTTATAAAACAGCAAGTTTATCGTCGATTGTGAAGCTTTTTTTGAAATATATCTCGGATAGACGTTTTCTTTTTCATCTAATCCGAAAACATTTATTGAAACATTATTTTGCTTTTCAAACTTTGGTATTTGATTTTCTGCAACTGGAAAGTCGATGCCATTAAAATTTAATTTTGATACGTGACTAATATACTTATCAACAGGATTAGCGTGTTTTTCTGCTGGAAATTGCGCTGAAAGAATAGCCCATTGAAAACATCTGTTATCAACGTTCTTTACGTTTATACAGCATTTTTTGTTTTTTATTTTTTGTGGTAGGTCAGTATACGAACTACCTCGTAATACGTTATAATTTATTGTGTGAAATAAAATTTCAGTAATAATTTCAAACTTCCAACCCGAACCCGATTCGGTAAATTCTTCTATCTTTTTCCAAATTTCTTGGTGTATTTCATTAGCTAGTGTTAAAAGATCAGTCCCAAGCAAAACACGCCTTGATTTTGCATTAATATAAGGGTCTGCAATTTCCTTATCAGTCGATTCTTCCGTCACAAGTAGCTTTGAAAATATAACGTGATACTGCACTAATATCCTCAGACCTTTATGTTTTTTAAGTTCACGTTTTACAGTTGACTCTAGCAAATGATAGAGATTTGTTGCAGTAAAATTTATCAGTACAATTTGTTTATCGAACCGATAACTGTTGTCAAATCCTGTAAAGGCAGTCGCTATTTTTTTTCAGGTTCTCCCATAAGGCTCTTTTTAGCAATATCTCGCAATTTCAGCATTGCTATATAATAGAGTAATATTATATCTCTAATTAGTTGTTCGATTGATAACTCACCGCACGCCAGCTGAACAAACAATTAGAGATATAAAAAATCATTATAATATAATGACAGAAAGTTTGAGATATATCCGATTGACAGCGGAGGAGCAAGAAACTTATCATGTTCATCCGAAGCATAACCTATATGCTGGAAATGCATTAGGTTCGGTAATTAACATAAAATCTAAAAAATCTATTGGTAAACCAACACCAGCTGGAATGATAATTTCAGTGAGAGGTGATGATACAGATAGAATTGAAATGTTTAGAAAAGATTTTATTTATACTTTGTGTTGCGAGGACATTTCAGAAGGACAAAGAGTACATAGAATAAATGGTTCGATTAGCGATGATAATATTAAAAATTTAGCTTTACAAGATGAGTATCAACCTCATCCAGTATTTGATTTATATGAGGCAAATGACAAAGGAATTATTCGAAATATTCAAACAAAAAATGTTATTGGAAGTTTGAATAATATGGGGTATCTCAAGGTAACTGTCAGAGGAACGCTAACCGATCGAGTTGATTATTTATCACATCGTTTTGTTTATGAGACGTTTAACGGACCTATACCTAATGGTTTGGTTATTAATTACATCAATAACATAAAAACTGACAATCGAATAGAAAATTTAGAACTAGTTACCCAGCAGGAAAATATGAGAAAAGGACGAGGTGGTGGTGCCAATTTTAGATGTCCGGCAAAACCTGTTATTTCATTTAATCTAGAAAAAGACGAGAAAATCAGTTTTAAATCAATTTCAGCTGCGGCAAAACATTTTGATATTAATCCCAGAGCAATAAAATTTGCTGCTGTTGGAATAATAAGATCAGCTTTTTCAAGAAAACATAATACTTGGGTTTTCTTTGCTTATAGGATCGATGATCTTTGTAAGCGCCTTTTTGGTTAAACAATGATGAGCAAACGCTATAATATCATCTTTATCAAATTTTAGCGTTATTATTGCGCTATCGTTAAGTTTATCCTTTTCTGCTGCTGTTAGTAATATTCTATCATTTTCGCCAGGCATTACGATAACGTCAACGGAATATGCACTATAACCCGACAGACATTTTCTCACTGCTTCGGCTAGTTCGTTGTAATTTAATATATTAACTTTTTGTTGATATTTTACCTCAGGAGATTTCATCTCTGTGGTCATCTTATAACAATAAATTAGATAAAAGTATATTATAATATGAACTTGATGAAACGACTTGCTGAAATATACGCGGAAGATACAATCGCAAGTGATACAATCACTAACGACAAAGTCGCCACAAAACTACAAGTATTTGTACCAATCTCTACCGATATAGACAAATCTGCTAGTTATAGCGAAGATGATATTTTGTGTAACAACGAATCCGACGATGATGAAGTAGTTACTGTCGCTGACAGAAAAAATTACAGCAGACCGACAACTGGACGATATAATGTTAAGTATCACATTGCTGAAAAAATAATAAAATTTAATTTTACTGTTGCCGAACAACAAACATTTTGGCAGCTTATCAAACCGTTTTTAAATCTAAAGATAACTGGCCAGCAAAGGATCATAAAATACGATTTCATTTTTGCTAAGATATTCAATTTAATGCCAGTTGATAATGAAAGAAAATTACATTTAATTTCGTTATGTAAACCAATTAAATGTAAATCTATACTTGTGAAATACGAACAAATTTATAATAACGTTATAAATAATTTTGCATCGACTTAGTCGGTATCCAACTATTAAATTTATTGCTATACCCGCGCCACTTAACTAAACTTTTGTCGCCGCGTTTTCGGAAAACTTTTTCAATAACAAATACGTCTTGGGAAGTTTTTTGAAGTTCCTGCTCGTAAAAACTACCAGTTATAGGTTCCCCTGCCAGATCTTTCAACGCGTATGTTACGGGTATTGTTAAAAGTACTTTATCAACAACAAATACTTCTTCGCTCCAGTTTGAAGTAAATCCTTTTTCAAATGTTTTCTTCGTCAGAGAAATTCTAACTTTATCACCCACTTTAAATTTATGTCTGCGGTACATGTTTTCGTTCGCTAATACCGGATTTTTTATTGCGTTGCTTGGCGACAATTTAGTGGTTCGGTGTTTCGTGTTATTATACTCGTCAACTATCTGCGGAAGCCCATCGACATATCTGTTTGTGTTTTTAGCTGTCAAATATTTGTGTATTTTTTTGTTTAGCGTGCGATTAAATCGCTCGACGACAACGCTTTTACTTTCGTTTCCTGTAACATACTTTTTGATTTTATTTTGTTCCAAAAACTGCCCGAACTTTTTATTGAAAAATTCTGCTCCGTGATCGGTCCAGATTCTATTTGGTTTTCTTTCTGTACTAACGATAATCTGTTTTAGCGCGTCAGTCATTGACGTTCCTGTTTTATCCGAAAATGGAACACTAAAAGCATATTTGCTAAAAACATCTACAACGTTAAACAAATATTTCTTATTATGATTAAACTGAGCAAGATTTGACACATCGACTAAATCTATCGCCCAGATATCATCAACGGCATTTGCGACAACTTTACGTCGCGTAAACTTTTTTTTTTTAGGTCTGTGTAGTTCAGCTGCCAGATCATCATACAATTCTTTCCCAAGTCCTAATTTATACTTTGCTCCAATAAAACCTTGCACCGGCCTTCTATCAAAACGTTCTCGCATATTTGTCGGCTCCATATCGCAAAGTTCGTCTAACATTACTTTATGGCAGTCTGATTTTGAGTTTTCTACACGAACGTTATCAGGACGTTCAATGTCACGATAACAAATGTCATGACGCATTGCTATTGCATCAACTTGATTGTAAGGCTCTTGTCCTGGCAGCGGATTATCGTTTTCATCTAGTTGTTTATCTAGCGGATTATAAGGTCCAGTATATTTATGGCCTGGCAATGTCCAGCCTCCTTTTGGTTTCGGTAATTTGCCAATCAATTTATGTATATCTATACCTGTACCTATTATTTCTCTGTTGTTACAACGTTGACAGTATGTGACAATTTTATTTTGCTCGAGACATAAATCTCTGTCAGAATCGCACTTGCATATCATTCTATATTTTCAGTCGTCTACTAAAATAACCAACAAAATATTTCTGAAAAAATAATAATTTTATTATAAATCTGAAAATATTTCTGAAAAATAAATTTTACCTGTTTTTTGGTCAACTTTTGACGTTTTCTCGACCATTTTGCTGCTTTTTAGCGATTTTTTTGGTCAAATTTCTTATTTTTTGAGGGTCAAAACCCCAGTAGTTTTCAATATAACTTTTCATGTTTTTCTATATTTGCTCAAAAAACCAGCAAAAATTAACGAAAAATTTATGAAAAATCAGCAAAATTTGGATAATAAAAGTAAAAATTATCAAAAAACATGAAAATTTATATTGAAAAGTGCTGGGGTTTTGACCCTCAAAAAATAAGAAATTTGACCAAAAAATAAAAACCAGTGGGTACTTATCTTAGTCAGAGACAGTCAGTTAATCATCTACTAAAATAATCTTGTCAGGACAACCAGCTCCCAACGACTTTATCTCCGGGGACAATTTCTTTAAAAACATACTTTTTCTTTTTCCGCAGATTGCGCAAATACTTTTCAGCATTGGCCTGTTGTTCTTTGTTTTTTCTGTTGTTTCATTAATATTTTCTGTTTTAGTTTTACATTTGAGACAATATGTTGACATTATTATATACATAAGTTTATATAAAATCAATTGCAGGCTTTTAGATAGCTTTACAAAAATCAATTGCAATCTCATCACTGGCGTGAGAAGGTTGTTTGTCAAACTGTAAAATAAACTTTAAAAAATTAAATTTAGGCTGGGACATCTGTTTAATGAACATTATACAATAATATCCGCAAGCAGAAGTTCCAACAGGTTGAAGTTGATTGGACGAATAATATATTATTTTATATTTTTTGTTTATATATTTTTTTATTGCGTCGCTCGGAGGAAGTCCAAACGAGTCAAAATAATTGTTATTATAAACTGCTACCCAATGTGTGCCGGATCCGTCGTTGAAATCTTGTATATTTATTACATACGAACCACCTGTGATGTTAGTAAGTTCATCTTTAGAATAAACTCCGTGGAAATTTTTTACTTGTTTTAGCTTATCAAGTATATCAAAGTTACTTAGCGGGGTGGCCGTGTTCCCGGCAATGTTAATCCTCGGCCTATTCCAAATAGACCTGGCAGTAGACTTCCCATTAGTCCCGCTGCCAACGGTCCTATACATCCTCCTTTGGTTGTTCTTAGACGTCGCGGTGTCTTTTTTTTTCGTTGTCTTTCTTTTTGCTGTTTTTCGTTGTGGCATTATATTTATCAGTTACATAAAATTAAACTGAAAGTTTCTTTATTCCGTGACCTTCAACTGCTTTTTTCGTTGCGCCAGATATTGCTCCAGACGCTGCTGCTAGTCCTAATGTACCTAACACCGGCAAAATTTTTGGTAAAGACGTTCTGACTATTACTGATAATGCCGGACCAAAGAAACCACCTTGTTTTGTCATCGCTGTTATTTGTGCGGCACTTAAATTTAAAACAAAAGGTTTTTTACGATCGTTCCTGTTCGCCTGTTTTTTGGTCAACATTAATTTTGTTAAAATACCCTTGGAAATGTGAGGTTTGATTTTTAATGATACCTGTCTCTGCTTTGCAACGGCAGCTGCTAATTTTTTAACTTGACCATCAGTCAAATATATTTCTTTTATAATATATTTTGTCATCTTATATACAAATTGCAGATTAAACTTGGACTGTCATTTTACCTCCAACAGAATCAATCGTAATAAATCTGTCGCTGATCACTAACGCGTACACGTACAACTGCTCTACTGGAACTGCTCCTAGTGTCCAGGTAATTTCAATACCAGCTGTCGAATCAACAGCTCGCTCGCTATGTTTACTAACATCAAAATAAAATATTGGATAAAGTGTACGAAATTCCTCTACTGATATTTGAGATCCATCTTCAACATCTTGATATTTTTGCACTGCGTCGAACCGATACATGTAAGGTCGAGTAATATTTTTATTAGCGTCATCTGCGAAATTACATTCTATTGCTCGTTCCGGATATTGCTTCGAATTTAGTCTAGCATATGTTCGTCTAACATCGGCGTGGTCAAATATTGCATTATTTTGTTGTTGGTTACCACGTCGCGCTTGTTGTTGAAATACAACAAATATATGTCTCGGCAGTTGTTCGCTTGATGTTGTTGTGACTCGCCATGTGTATTCTGTAGTATTTGGGACTGCTGTTTGATATATTTTATGTTGTTGAAAATAAATTTTGTTTGTGCGGTTTTCAAGCATATTATTTAATTCCGACATTTTAGTGATCGATGGCGTTATACGCGGCATCCACAACGCAAGTTTGTTTACAATAAATTGTACATCAGCTCCGCCTGACCTAAACAAGCAGTCGTTTTGTTCTGCCCGATCTAAAATAAGTGTATGTTTAACTCCATGAAATACTTTATCGTAATCGCGACAAAATCCAAATATTGTACTTAATGGCAGCATCACTGTAATTTGACGTGATCCTGCTGCAAGTGCCTTCCTTCTGGTATAACCTTCATTGTAACGTATATTTTTTACGCTAATTGCTTTATTAACTAAATCTAACATTGCAACACCGTCTGCAGCTGCTCCTGGTAGTGTTATGCCAAGATTATTACAAGCAGCAGTAAGAGAAAGTCTTGTAGCGTCTGCGTTAGCGGCTGCATCTGGTGCGGCTATACCAAAATTGTTAGCATTAGCAATAAGAAAATTTCTTACAATTACAAGATCTGCAGCAGCATCAGCTCCGTGTACTAAAACAACTTTGGAAAAAAGTTCATTTGACACAGCTAAACCACCAGTTCCAGTATCTTTAAACCACATCATGTTCGTTGAAGTTGATCTTGAATAATCATCGGAAAACGAAATAATATTTAAGATTGTACTTGCAACTTGTAAATGACTCGAAATATCTTCAACAGTTTGATTGGCCAGTTGATATCGGGCACTTTTGAATAAGCACCAGCCATTATTTATAAGAGCTACTTCTGTTCCAGCTGCAATTGCAACAGGCGGATTGGCCACTGTCATAATCTGACCGCGAACTTCTAGCATTGCTTTGTGAGGAAGTAGAAATACATCTTCGTCTCGAGTATTAAATGTTCTAATACCAGCTTTATTTGGTTCATTAGAATTTTCATCGAGATACTCAACGTACTCAAATTCTGTTACTGTGTCGTCAGTGTCATAAGTTTCCGCTAAATCGAGATAATTTTTAACAGACATTTTTTATTTATTAGATTATATAAAATTTTATTGCGGCGCCGTTACTTTAGATATTAATTTTTGTATGATCTTCTCGCCCTTTGGTGATAAAAGTTTTTTTGTTGTTGTTATGATAGCACGTTGCGTTTCTTTTGTTGGAGCGATTTCCGATATAACTTGTTTAATCCCAGATGTAGACGGTGTGCCTTTAATTTTTTCAGTTATTTTTTGTCCCACCGCAGTTCCAGCGGCAGATGCAGCTCCAGTTGCAAAAGCTTTACCTGCGTCAAGTGCAATTGGTGCAACTTTACGCGCGACCCCCGGAATATTTTCAACAATTTTAGTAAATATATTTCCTAAAAATCCACCAACAATTTTTCTTCTATGAAATTTTTTTCTCTGTTTCATTATATCTGAGGCTGCATAATTTTCATTGCCAAATCTTTCGCATTATAAAATATGTTTACTATTGCGCGCGTAAGTGTAAATAATAAGTAACGACCTCGTTATTTAGATCCAGCTGTCGCCCAGATTGATCTGTCAACTGCATATTTATTGTTGTTATTTGATTTTCAACATTTAGCGGATAATAAATAACTTGCCGTGGACTAATTTGCATGAGAGAAACCGGTGGAACATCTGGCGAGAAACTATATATTGTATGACCTTTACTGCCCTGGGCTGAGTAAGATCCAGAAGCAATGGAGCAATTTATTAATATTGTGTTTACGTCAGTTATATTTACCGGCAGTTCACCGTCATACGTAAAAGTTTGATTAGGAAGAGAAGCATAACCACTACCAGTAAATCCTATCAGTGGTGCGATACTTTTTGGTGAGAAACTAACTATCGTATTATTTTTTAATGTTATTCTAGCCCTTAACGTGTTATAATTCGCTGTTAACTCGAAACTATCATCTTTACCTCCCTCTTTTGTTATAAGCTCCTTTATAGTCCTATTTAGATCAGTAATATTATAAGCTCCTTGTGGAATTTTAAATGATTTCCACGTGCGATTTGGAATAGAACGTACATCAAAAATAGAAATTGTAAATTCATCATTAACACCAGTTTTTACGTTAGCCATCGAATTCCAACAAGTACATGAAATTAGTCCAATTTCATACTGTTTTTCGGTATCAAGTTGTATTGGCGGAATATAATTTACTGAAAAATTTGCGCTATCTTTCGCGGTTGTACTAGAGTCTAGTAATAATGTTGTTGACATTTTATTTACTATATTTTTATAAAATTAAATTGCCGCGATTAAGTCGCGGTGTAAAGTTTCGTACTCGTCAGATGTTAATAAATTTTTCGATCTCAAATGATCAAGTATGTGAATAATTTCATTATCAATTTCAACACTAATATTACCAGCTTCCTTTGACGATATCAACAGCATTAATCTGCTTATCATTTCAGCGGTTGATGTAAATATTTTTACACCGGTTCCAGTTTTTTCTTTTTCTTTGTTTTCTCTTCTTCCAGCTGCATCTGGCATTACACTAAGTTCATTATAATTATCAACCAACCGACTTATTTCAGTTTGTCTCTCAACAGGATCTTTTATGTCCTTTGGGACAACTTTATCAGCTTTCATACGTAGTATATCTATTTCTCTTGCCTCACTACTCAAACTACTAGAGTGGGTAGTATAATATCTGTTATTTTTTATATTACGAATAGTTTTGATATAAAGATCAGCGATAATCCAATGTCGGTATCGTATGGCACTGTCGTAGTCTTCATTTTCCAGTTTTACATCTTTTAAATGTTCCTTACTTTCTTCTTTTATTTTTTCTAACCTACTAATATTTTCTTCAGCGTTATAATTAGTTCTTCCAATATCATGTACTCTCACACCTTTAAAAAAGTATTTTTCGTTAAACAAACCATATTCGTGATCTTCTATTTTGTTATCCATATTTTCTAAGTCCACTCCAAATTGTGATAATGCTTTTGAATAAGGTTTTTTCCTCAACATCTTCTTAATTGCATCTTCTGATTCTTCAATTTTTTTTCGTTATATCTGCTAACCTAATTCTAATCGGCCCAATTGTTAAATTTGCTAATCGTCGTTCATGTTCGAGCGGATTATCAATCAGCCGATTTATTTCAGCTTGTCTAGCAATGGGATTAAGAATATACGCTGTAAGTTCTTCAGCTAATCTTCTTCTTTCTTCAGCAGATCTAGCAATAATTTTTGCAGCAGCTGCTTCTTGTTGTTCCTTAACAATTCCAACCAAACCTTTTTCCTGTAGTTGCCTAAGTTCTTCTTCTGATAGTGGTTTAGTTTCAGGTTGTCTTCCAAGTAGTGCTTCAGTAACTGGTTTGAGAATCGTAGCTGTTGTTTCTGCAGCAGTTACTTGTCCACGTCGTGCTTGCTGTACTTTTTGCTTAAATGCTGCTTGAGATTGAGCAAGTTTTTTTTAGATCTTCTATATGTTTTCTATATTTTGCTCGTTTATCCATAATTATTATATATAAATTTTGTAAAATTTTAAGAAGTGGAAAACACCTTACTGTAAGTAAATGTCAATACAACAGCGAAACATTTTAGTCGGATCATTTGTAAGTTTATCAAATAAGAAAAACTTATATTTGTCCTTTGCAGCTTTATGATATAATTCGATACATTTATCTTTTGTCACATCACCGCATTGCTCGTTCGCGATATTTCTAACGTCAACATTGTCCAGTCCCGGAAATAATATAAAACAACCGGTATTTCGCCGAATAAATCTGTCTATAAAAACCTTGAGCTAAATAAACGGAATTACATTTTTTATTTCGCGACAGTGAAAAATACGATCTTATTTTGTTCATTTCTACATTGTTTAGCGGAATATCGTCAAAAACTACTATCTTGTGTTCATCCGAATCAAGTTGATTAACTGGAATAAGATCTTCTGGTTGTTTGATAATAAAAAAATCTTCACCAGCCTCAAGATCATCACGAAGTTTGTCATTATATTTGCTTAGTAGCTCGTGCTTATCTTGCTGCGGATTAAATGTGTAAATATAAACTCGATCGTAGTTAAAATTATCACCAAGAAGCAAGTTCATAAGTAAATTTGTTTTTCCCGATCCAGTTCGCCCAACAATAAGATAATGGCAATCTGGAAGTTCATTGTTATGTTTATGTTTCACCAACCGCTCTGTATCAAAGTTTAATATCGTCGCCATTGTTGTTATATAATTTTATGTTACATTAAACTGACTAATGTTGACAATTTTATGTAGGATAATAAATAATGAGCTATTATACGAAATTTGGAACATTATTGATAGATTCATCGACTGGAGCTCAGCAAGGTGACTTATCAAAGTATGAAACTCTTGATCAGCTCAAAAATGAAATCGATAATTTATTAAATATCACAAGTGTAGATCAAAATGAAGTCGTCGTTTTCCAGGACAAACAAGGACGATTGAAGACAAGTAATGTACAACTGTCAGATATACTTGTACGAATTCCCACCGCAGTTGTTAATAATATCATTAATTTTACTGACCAAGGTAAGATACAAGATTCCGGTAAGTCAGTTAACGATTATGTTAAAAAAAGCTGGTGATTCATTCACGGATTACATTATCATGAACCGAAATAAAATTATAGACCTTGGAAACCCAACCGCAGATACAGACGTAGCAACAAAAAAATACGTCGATGATCAAGAATCTAAGTACGTATTAGTCAATGGTGGTATAATGCGTGCATTTCTCAACATGAATAATAATGGCATTAATAATCTCAGAACACCAGAATCTGATTCTGATGCTGCAACGAACAAATACGTCGATGATAGCAATATCCCATGACGACGTCATTAAAAACAATCAATGATGAAATGACTACATTAAATACTAATTTTTCTAGTCACGTACAACTGTTTATGAATTTTCGCAGAAACGTGAACAGAACCACTAATGAATTTTTTGGAAGTCCACCAATCGTTGATATTAAACTCTCCGACGTTAACACGAAACTCAATGATATTGTCAGTGGAATACCTAATATTATTCAAAAAACGAATCTGATTAAAATTCCACATGGACAAATTAAAAATATCGTGTACACAGTAGCATCAGGATCATCAACATGGACACCGCGAAATAACACTCTCGAACATACCGCAGAAGTAACTGGGTTATACAGGCTGTCCATGTACGGTTCGGAAATTACTGCGTCCACTTCATCATCATCGAATGTATATTATAATCCTCTACTGGCGATGCTAAATAAGAACACCAACGAAACATTTACGTTGACATCAACGGAAATACTCCCAAGACGTTACTGGTGGTGTCTGGAATTTATAGCTGAAACTTCTTAATTAATTACTTAACGTCATTAGGTATAATGAATCAAACCAGGAACCAGCACTATTGTAAACAAATATCATATAATGAAAAAAAGTATAGTTGATTTCAATCACATTTCAAAAGAAATTCCAAAACAAGATGTGGACGCTCTAATGCAATATTACAAATATTATCATAAAAATCTTTGGTGCGTGAAAAAATGTTATAAATACTACAACAAAATACTTCGGATAATATCATATTTACCGCTGTTATTGACCGGCTCTGGTATAATTTCAAGTGGAGCATCATTAAATCCGTTTTTGTTAATAATATCGGGCGTTGGTGTTTCTCTTTCAACAGCGTGTAAAAAAATTGAACCTCGGTTTGTGACTTTAAAAAAATGCCTGCAAAAAAGCTAGTATCACCTACAAAAAATTATTTGATCAGATACGATCTTACTTACGGGGTATACAAAATATGATATGGACGATTTAATACGCGAGTTTCGTACTATTGACAGTATGTTAACGGATATCCTACCAATGAGATTCGGCAGGTATGAAAAAGTTTATCAAAAAAAGTATGATAATGATAGGGTATGAAATTTTGTCTAAGCTTTATAAATAATCTTACAAAATTTTCACTTACCTGTTCGCTCGGTGAAGATGTCCTCTTGAAATGCAGCAGTGCAATGGCTAGAAGAAAGATTCTCACCGCCTTTTACACTACTGTTCTGGAAAACCCGTTTGGAAATTCCCTATCTTTTACCTGATCTAGAACATTCTAGAAAATCACGTGATTGAGTCATTCTGGAAATTCCCTATCTTCTGCCTGATCTAGAACATTCTGGAAAATCTATTGGAAATTCCCTATCTTTGCCTGATTTGAAAACAATTATCAAAAAAGTATGAAATTTGTGTGAACTTTATAAATAATATTGGTGAAATTTTGTCTAAACTTTATAAGTAATATTGGTGAAATCTTCAGTAGTAGGGAAAAAGGCTGGTTATGGATCAGAGATCCTAAAATGCCTCCAAACAAATACGGATCGGGGGGTGGGTGGTGGTGGTGGTGGGTGGTGGCGGGGTGGGGTGGGGGGCTCAATTCGTATTTGTTTGGGGGTGTTTTAGTAGTCTCTGGGCCAGAACCAGCCTTTTTCCCTACTACTGATATTGGCTATTTTGTCGAGGTTGATCTTGACTACCCTGTGAAGCTACATGACGCTCATAACGACTATCCATTTTGTCCACAATCAATGTTAATCGACTTTAGTTTGTTATCAGAGCAACAATGTAATTGCTCGTCTAGTTCTAGCACTAGTGGCAAATCAGTTGTTCAAAAATTAGTTCCTAATCTTCTTGACAAACGGAGATATATTTTGCATCACAAAAATCTGAAATAGGCACTTGATTGTGGTCTGGTAGTAAGAAAACTTCATCGCCTGTTAAAGTTTAATCAGTCGCGTTGGATGAAAGATTATATCGACTCTAATAGTAGACGAAGAGCAGCTGCAACAACAGAATTTGAGAAAAACTTCTTCAAGCTTATGAACAACAGCGTCTTCGGAAAGACCATGGAAAATATCAGAAAGCGAGTAAATATTGAAATTATTAATAACGCTGAGCTTCGTAATAAACTTGTAGAATCTGATAATTTTGTTAGCATGAAAATTTTTCATGAAAATCTTGTTACGATACACAAAAGAAAGTCAAACTTGAAGTTGAAGAAACCAGTGTATGTTGGTATGGCAGTGCTTGAGATATCGAAATGGGTAATGTACGACTTTCATTACAATTTTATTAAGGTTGAGTGGCCTGATGCAGAGTTGCTCTTTACAGATACTGACTCGTTGATGTACAAGATAAAGTCTGATGATATTTACAAAGACTTTTATAAACGCCGGGATCTGATTGATCTTTCTGATTATCCTAGAGACAGCGGATATCACTGCGATGACAATAAAAAAGTAATAGGAAAGTTTAAAGATGAAGTTTCTATGAAAATTATAACGGAGTTCATCGGATTACGTAGTAAAATGTATTGTTTAAAATTATCTGATAATAAGTCAAGAAAAGAGCCAAGGGAATAAAACGAAATGTGGTCGGTAAGGTAGTAGGATTTGATAATTATAAGTCG